>ML103267.1:40281-96939 GCA_003697995.1 Taxidea taxus jeffersonii
TCGATCCCAGGACCCTGGGATCACGACCTGAGCTGAAGGCAGCGGCCCAACCCGCTGAGCCACCCAGGCGTCCCTGGCCTTGCTTTTTAAATATTCTATGTAGTAGTGATCCAATCTTATTATTATTTTTTTAAAAGATTTTATTTATTTATTTGTCAGAGAGAGAGAGAGCACGAGAGCAAGCACAGGCAGACAGAGAGGCAGGCAGAGGCAGAGGGAGAAGCAGGCTCCCTGCTGAGCAAGGAGCCCGATGTGGGACTCGATCCCAGGATGGTGGGATCATGACCTGAGCCGAAGGCAGCCGCTTAACCAACTGAGCCACCCAGGCGCCCCGATCCAATCTCATTTTTTTCTCATCTGGATAACTGCTTTTTCCCCCCTACCATGTTGAACAATTTTTCCTTTCCTCTCTGGCATATAATCACTGTTACACGTCACATATTGAAGTTCTATATATGCACTGTTCCTGTTTCATTGATTGATTTTCCTATTCCTGTGACAGTATCACTCTATTATAATTACTGCAACTTCACAGTAAGTCCTGATATCTGGGAATGCATATTCCCCAGTCCTTGCTTTTTTAAAAAAATTATCCAGGTTGTTTTTGACTCTGTTCTTCTATATAGAGTGTATTTTAGAATAACTGTGTTTAATGTAATGAAAACCTTTTGGTTGGAACTGAACTAAGTCCTATTTGAAGAGAATTGATATGTTTATGATATTATGGCTTTCTATCCATGATAATGGTATTTCTCTTCTTTCATTCATGTTACTTTTAATGTTTACTAATTTCTATAAATTCCTCTGTGGTGGTCCTGGTTTCCTTTTTATTTATTTTTTTATTTTTTAAAATTTTTTAAATTTTTTTTTAAAGATTTTATTTATTTATTTGTCAGACAGAGAGAGAGTGCAGGAGCAAGCACAGGCAGACAGAGTGGTAGGCAGAGGGAGAAGCAGGCTCACCGCTGAGCAAGGAGCCTGATACGGGACTCGATCCCAGGACGCTGGGATCATGACCTGAGCTGAAGGCAGCCGCTTAACCAACTGAGCCACCCAGGTGTCCCCTGGTTTCCTTTTTAACTGATGAATTATTTTGGCCTTGTGGTTTTACTCTGATTTGCACAAGTGAATTTCTACTTTTTCCTTTCCTGTATTACCCTAATCCAGCTGTGCTGGGCTGCTGCCTGCTGCAGAACAAATTCACTACCTACCTCCTCCTACCAGTGAAAAACAGCCCCTTGCCCACCAGTTTCCTGAAGTTTTTCTCTAGAATTGATCTTGGTGACAGGAGGCAGGGTTCATTATAGTACAGCATCTTGGTCAGAATTAAAATGAGAAACCCTTTACAAACCTCTTCCTAGTATTCTCCTTGAAGCTAAATACGGTATTCATGAAAAAGTTCTGGGATGACATTCCTGGGATGACATTCCCACAGAAATCTTAGGAATAATCCAACTTTCTTATCTCTTGAGTCAGTACCCAATATACCAGTGCCCCATAGGATACTGGAACAGAGCAAGAGGAGAGACCTTTTTAGTTTGATATGCTGAGCTAGACTTTTAGGATGTTGTCAGGTTCTCTTCGGGATACCAACTCTTTCAAGGCAGACAGACAGTTCCTATCCTGGGAGCCCACATGGGCAGTTCCACGTGAGGCACTGGTGTCAAATTATAGGCTAAGGCATCCTGGGAGTTCTAAGGAAATTCTGCCAGCTGTTCTGGGAACATTGTATTTCAGGATATCCAAATATGTAACACTTTACTTATGTGGTATGAGGGGGTATCCCCCATAAGCAAATTTTCCAGACAACTGGTGGTGACATTTAAGCACCAATAATTTTGTTAGCCATTTTGCTGGAACTCTTTCTAAATCATATTTCATACCACTTTGAATATATGTCTCTCTGTGTCTTCTTAAACACATTATATTGAACATAATCCGACCTTTTCTTGGAAATGCAAGGGCTTCATTGAATGCCAGTTTATTTTGCTATCACAGTGATTCCCTCAGGACTAATATCCACTTGGTAATTTGAATCTTGAGCTCTTACTCAGTGTAACAAGTATTTTTGAGCAATTATTACAGGCTGGGTACTGTTGGGTATGATTCTATTTCACAATCATTTTTTTCTCTTATTTACTATCAGGCTGGGGTATATGTGCATTTATTACATGTTCTTTACTATTTCTAATATAACATGTTGACATTTGAACAATATTGGGGGGAGGCACATCTGACATAATAGTGTGAAAACCCCATTCATCATCTTATAAACCACAAAAGGATCTTCCCATTCATAATCTACTGATGTTTTTGGAGAACCAGATCCATCAAGCTAACTCAGATTGTTGAAGGGAAGAGGGAGTATCAGTTTGCCACATTTCTCTTAGGCGACAAAGTTCCTGTTTCTGATTACTACTAGGCTATTCACTTCTGAAACTGGAAAGTTGAGATTAGGAATTGCCTTTGGACAAGGAAGTCATACATTAGAACTGAGAAACAGTCATTGATGACACTAGTTTTTTGACTTCACTCTGGGAGTATGTGTGTATACAAAGGTCTCCTTGTCTAAACTTTATTATTTTCCAGGATGGCTAAGTGGAACTCCCAGTCTTCCAGGAAGTTTATTCAAACATATTTACCTACCTTTTGCAGAACCATGTTCCCTTCTTTTGTAGAGAATGATCCTGGGAGAATAAAGGACATGGATAAATAAGCAATTTCTGGAAGCTATCATCCCTGTCAAATAATATTCAGTGAGCTATTAGTTAATGTTATATTTAGATAGTGTCTTAACAATTTTTTATATGCATAAACAGATGGGATTTTTAAGACAACTACATATATATATATATATATATATATGTGTGTGTGTGTGTGTGTGTAATTTTGTATCACTTTTTTATTTATTGGTAGGGATAAATGAAGGCATAAAAAGGTAAGATGTGTCATACAGCTAGTAAGTGGCAGAACCAGGCTTGGAACCTGGGTCCTCCAAATCTGCATTCAGGGCTCTTTCAACTCTGCTTTTACCTCCTACTTAATCAGTAACCCTTAAAAAAGTTTATAAGCAGGATGCCTGGGTGGCTCAGTTGGTTAAGTGGCTGCCTTCGGCTCAGGTCATGATCCCAGTGTCCTGGGATGGAGTCCCACATTGGGCTCCTTGCTCGCCGGGAAGCTTGCTTCTCCCTCTGCCCGCCACTCTGTCTGCCTGTGCTCACTTTCTCTCTCTCTCTTTCTCTGACAAATAAATAAATACAATCTTAAAAAAAAAGTTTATAAGCTATGAAAACCATATATTCTTTTTTTTAAACTTTAAAGATTTTATTTATTTATTTATTAGAGAGAGAGAGAGAGAGAGCACAAGCTCAGGCAGACAGAGTGGTAGGCAGAGGCAGAGGGAGAAGCAGGCTCCCTGCCCAGCAAGGAGCCCGATGTGGGACTCGATCCCAGGACGCCGGGATCACGACCTGGGCCGAAGGCAGCTGCTTAACCAACTGAGCCACCCAGGAGTCCCAAAAACCATATAAATATATTCTAAGAGAAGTTTTCAGAGCTATAAAAATATAAAGATGAAGATATATCCTGGATTTCTGTGGCATCTCTCTTCCAAAATATTTTCTCAGTTATTTCATTTTCCTTTTAGCCTCCTTGTGAGATAAAAAATGAAGAGGAATTACAGTCACATTTTAAAATTGTGAAAATGATGCTCACAGAATTAGAATTAGAAAGAAACTTTTTGGGTTACAAATTTGGTTCTGCAACTTGAGCAGCATGTCAACTGGTCGGTTGCTCAGGCGGACTCTGTAAAGATTGCTCAAACATCATAGGTCATCAAACCATCATGGAACTTTGGTAATCTTGATGAAGACAACAACTCTGCTTTTTCTCCAATAGATGGTGAGAAGGGATGCTTTGATGAGTCATTGGGGGATAGATGGTAGAATATATCAGGGAGCATGGCAAGCTTGGTTCTAGAGAGGTGGAGTCCAGTTAATTTCAGGAGTTTTGTTTTTGTTGTTTTTGTTTGTTGTATAATATGCAAGGATGGGACTAGAATGACTTGTATAATATACAAGGTTGGAACGAGAGTGTCCCATGATTTCCCAGTGGGAACCATGGTCACTGTGAACATGGTCTAATATATATCCAAACATCTGGAGGACCCCAGGGACAATGGTTGACTGTGGATATTTGCTTTTTAGGGAGAGATGACTTTTTGTTTTCTGACATTATGAAGACCATATATCCAATGATAAAATTTCTGGTGAATGTCAATTTTGGCTCTAAAGCCAATATAAATTACAAAATTAAAGTCTAACAAATGTTTTATCTTTTTGCCCTACGTACTTGCTGCCACAAGATGCCAAGCAGGCCAAGAGGCCTGGAGCTCTACATCCAACTTCTTTGTCCTTTAGATCTCTGCATATATGCTAATGGTACCATGGTGTTAAATATGAACACACACTGAAGCTGTATCAGAAAGCAGTAATGACTTCTCATGATTTATCTCATGGGTTAGATTAGCTGGTGATGGATGCCCTGGTGCTCTGTGTAGTGAGAGATTTGGGACCATGTTGGGATCACCAGGAAAGAGCACTGTGATTCTGGGAGATGGGAGAAGTGGTATATGTGTCCTGTATTGGCCTCTTCTCCATACAGTGTACCCTCAGTTAATGTTCCTCCTTGCTTCCACCCGGAACTCTGTGAGGTCTTAGGCCAGTTTCTTTGAGAACACATTATTTGGATGGCGCTAAGAGAGGGAAGATCATTGTTCCATAGCATCTTGTTTGTGTGTTTAGAGTTGGAATGTTTTAGAATTATGTCTGATACTATTCTTGGATTCTTGGAAAATGGGAAAATTGGTATGTGTTTGGTGGCTGATAGTGTTTTGGAAACTCCCTTGAACAGTGACACTGAGAGAAGCTGAAGGTGGAGCTTACCTTATGATTTTGGCTGTTAGACTCTTTTCTTACAAAATTCATGCTCAAGACTTTTGATCTAGGGGGAAAAGAACCAAGGTAGGGACTGAATAAAGTACATACAAATATTCATACTACATCATTGTTATTTACAAACAGTTTTATATTCTAAAGCTATACTGTCCACTGTTGTAGCCAGTGACTATATGTAATGTTTACATTTAGTGGCAATAAAAAAATCAGTTCCTCAGTCACAATAGTCATCTTTCAGGTACTCAGTAGATGACTAGTGGCTACATACTTGATAGCACAGAAAGTTCCACTGGGCAGCCCCATTCTAAAATCTTGGCTTAGCAATAGCCACACTTAATGTTCAGGAAGGATTTCAGGAGACTTGAAGGTGTTCTTTAAGGGAAGGGACCTCCAAGTCCTGGTATTCTGGCCTCCAGGCCACAGTGTGGACTGAGTTTACTTAGAGGCTATGTGCAGTTTAGGTTTTTTTTTTTCCTTGATCCCAAGATTCTAAACTATTTAATAAATGGAAGTACTTCCCAACTGATTTAAGATTTAAATTCTAAAGAGGGTCAGGAAATGAAAGTGAGGTTTTTGGCTTTAGTTTCTCACTATTTAGACTCTTTTGACAAAATCAAGGATTAATTTTTTTGGAGGGAGCTTTTCTCTATTTCTAATTTTTAATGTTCATAGTTTCATATAGTATATAATTTGGTTTCTTAATATGATAGCCCTAGTTTGTATCTACAGATTAGTTTCATGTCTCTTCCATATGGTTGAGTTTCTATATATTTTGGGGAAGTAAAGGTGATATTAATTTTAAGATCTTTTTGGTAAAATTTAAGGAATGCTTTTCTTTATCAAGGTGCCAGACCAGTAACACTTTTTAAAGCATGTTTTCCTGCCTTTAATATAAACCCAAATAACTGGTAATGTGATAAAATTATGAAGGAAAGTGTGTTTCTGTAGTCTTTTAAGAAAGATGGGAGGACCTACATTTTGATATGGCTGTGGTTTGTGGGGGTCAACCGGCTTGCTAAGAGAGGGGAAGGTTATATGGTGTTGGGGCTCACTCAATTCCGAATAGGAATTGGTCAGAGAAAAGTTTGCTCTGACCCAGGCTGAGATGGAGTTACCACTAAAACCAGGATGTTCCTTTGTTTGCCAAAGCTCACACTTCTCTTTCAAGGAACCGAGTCTCTAGTTCTTCTTCTATTTTCCTCAGTGTTTCCTGGTACTTCTTCAAAGGGAAATAAAAGAAACCACTGTTACTAGCCAGAAGCTTTATGCTCTTTCTAATCATATTAAGCATGTTTTCACTACATTGTCATGTGAATGCTTGGCATTCCCTCTGCCATTTTGCCTCCTTTCCCAGTCCCCTAGCCTTCCACTGCTCCAGATCTCTCACTGCACTTCACCACTGGGCAGGTGCCTGCGGTTATCAGGATTATAAATAGGAAAAAGTGCTCATTATTAATTTAAGAGCACAGAGCTTGTGAGACTAGGGCACTAATAGAATGATTCTGGTGGTAGAGTATTGTCCTCCCTAAAAGCCTTTGTAATGCCACCTTGAAGAATTAATGTTGTTGCAGTGTTCTTTAAAAAGCCTGGTTTCATTTCATCCTATACCCTAACAAACCCATTGCTATCCCTTTACTGAGAAACTGTACCTTTATGCAGAGGGCCTGATCCTCACAGAGCTGAGCCACAAATGCATAGTCTTCCATTACCTGGGAAGCCAAAATTCAGTCTTAAATTTTGTTCAGTAAATTGCTATAAGAACAGTAATGTACTTGCTGCCTCGTAGGTTCTAGGCCCTAAATGTGCTTTTCTGGTTGTTCTAAATATGTATTTCTGTACATATAAACTCACATCTTTTTTAAAGGATAAACAAGCTATACTTTATGGTCCCAATGAGAATTATTTGGGAACAGTTGGGAGATAAATAGATACTAATTTATTGTTACAGATTATGGAAGGTATCCTGTAAAAAATGTAAAAGAAAAGGTGATCTGGGGGACTGTGTTCACACAGTCTAGTACATTCCTTCAAACTGTGTGACCAAGGATCAAGATTTCCTTCTTTTGGGAGAAGTAGCATTGAAGTTATGGTCATTACCTTGGCTAGCTCTTTCTCTTGGTCTGAGCAGGAAGCTTCCAGCTGTTGTAACTTGGCCTATAGAAAGCGAAGGAGACTGGTAACTCAGCCAGGCAAAAGCGGGGTTCTGTTCTGAAATGGGATCTTCAAGGTTATCTTACAGGTGGTTCAAGTGCCTCAGGACCAATTTCAGATGTTTTTTTAATGGAGGGGATTCAAACGTGAGGTGAGATGACTCTTGAGTTTGAATTTAAATGGTAAATATTAGCCAAATGGAGTACTGGAAGACATATTTCCCATCCAGAGATTATAGCATGGACCAACTGTGAAATAGCACAAATTTGGCATATTCGAAGAAGTTATGTGGTGGGAACCTAGGGGAGATTGGTTTAGAATGGAGTGAGGTAGGGAAAGGTAGCTACGTATGAGATTATGTAGGGTTTTATAGCTTCCAGAGAGTTTGATTCTTTATTCTAATTGCAGTGAGAAGTCAGGAGAGAGCTTGAAGTTGTAAAGACACAATTTGGTTTGTTTTCTTTCTAAAGAAGAGTTCTTTCTGTGTGTAGAATGTGTATTGTTTAGGGGTAAGTGTAAAAGCAAGAGGATCAGTTAGGAGGCTACTTTAGCATCCAGGTGAGGGTTTAGAGTGGTTTTCAAACAGGTGGTAGTTATATATAGTACTAGTAGATAGAGAGGAGTAGATGCATTTGGGATATATGGTATAAGCAGAGAGGACATATTGCAGTCTTTCCTCCTTCCCTTTTCAATTCTGTTGTTCCCACTCTCATCTAGCTACCATTATTTCATGTTTGGACTCTTCTCACAGTTCCTTTCCCCTTCAGGCAATTACATCTAGGACCAAATAACCAAATGTGCTAAGGGCTGTATTTTATTTATTTTATTGTATTTCAAACAGAAAATTTTTATTTATTTTTTAAAATTTTTAATTTAAAGTCTAGTTAGTTAACATGCAGTGCAATACTATTGGCTTCAGGAGTAGAATTTAGTGATTCACCACTTACATACAAGACCCATTGATCATCATAACAAGTGTCCTCCTTAATGCCCATCAACCATGGAGCCCAGTCCCCACCTACTTCCCTTTCATCAGCCCTCAGTTTGTTCTCTGTTGTTAAGAGTCTCTTATGGTTTGTTTCCCCTTTCTCTTTTTTCCCTCCTCCCATATGTTTCTTTGTTTTGTTTCTTAAATTCAATATATGAATGAAATCCTATGGTATTTGTTTTTCTCTTTCACTTGGTAAGGGCTATATTTTAAAGATTTATTTATTTATTTCAGAGAGAGAGACAGAGAGTGAGTGAGCATAGAGGGAGGGACAGAGAGAGAGAGAGAGAGAGAGAGAGAGAGAATCCTCAAGCAGATTACATGTTCAGCCTGGAGTCTGACATGGGGCTTGATTCCAGGACCCTGAGATCATGACCTGAGCTGAAACCAAGGGTCAGATGCTGAGCCACCTAGGTAACCCTAAAGGCTGTATTTTAAAGACAGTGGTCTGAGTCACAAGTTGTTGAGGCAGGCATCCTATTAAACTACTGAACTGATCACTGGCATGCAGGAGGAACAGAAGCAACAGAGATCGTGTATATTTCTTAGAATTAGAGATGCCACCTGAGAATTCGACAAAATAGGTGGGTAGAGGGAGTAATTCAAAGAGTTGATAATACTCTGGAATGCTTTAGGGCTGGGCTGAGCGCTGCCAGAAAAATAATGGCCATTGTTGTGCTGGGAACTTTCTATCTAGAGTCTATTGGATCAGCTCACCTGACGTGGCTAGTATAGCCAGACTTAAAAGTGTCACCACTAGATTCTGGCAGGCTTACATTAGCAAAACACGTTTTGGGTAGAATAAGGAAGAAACTTAATCTCCTGATTATTGCAGTGTTATGGCAAGGGTAGTCAAGGAACTTCATATTCCTTTGTAGTCTTAGTTCCAATTTATTCCCAAGATACACACAGAGTCCTGATTTCTTTCTTCCCAAATAAGTTTCCTGGATGGGCATGCCCAAGCAAGCTTACTTGGTGACTACCTCTTTTTTTATTGCTATCAACACTAATTTGTCTAACAGAACATAGGGCAGTAATGCTCTCTTCTTTCATTTTCTATTTTCAGTGTGTCCATATCTTTGGAGGCTTCATGCACACAGTGTAGGCTTAAGTATGGGCTTAAGTGTGGGTTTAAGAAGCAAGAAAGATTGAGAAATAGGGCCAGTTGATTTAAAAGCCCATTGTATATTAATTATACTGTTAGGTAGTGAAACATAATTTTTATCTTTATACTGAAAAATTCTCTCTTTAATTTATTTGTTCTTAAATATATAAAAATAACTATCAGCTTAAGAAAAAAGAAACAAGGGGCACCTGGCTGGCTCAGTCAAAAGAACATGTAACTCTTGATCTCAGGGTGAGTTTGAGTCCCATGTTGGATATGGAGATTACTAAATAATTATAATAATGATAATAATAATATTTAAAAAAGAAGAAAAAGAGAGATTAGGTAAGGCAAGGACAAAGAGATAGTCCTACAGAAATGATCAAGTAAGAATTTTATCTGCTCTCTGAGTAAAAAAAGTCTAAATCTTGTATCTTTAATCAGAAGGGTTGTGGTTGTGCTCATGTTCTTAGCTCTGGAACACACCTAAGGAAATGCTAAGCACTCTATGATGCACTTAGCAGAGGTCACTTGAAGGACAGAGGTATACTTGAAGGACAAACTGACTGAATCTTTTTCTGGATTGGAGCCAATGACAGGATGTGTAAATTACCTAGTACACAGTAGATTGACAAATCCAAACTCTGCCTATGAAATCATACATGTGCTTCAGCCAGACTTTTAAATAATCACCTTAAAACTGTTTTTAATGTTTTAGAATTCCAAAAAAGAGAATATTTTGTATATACAATTTCATTCAATTTTCAAACTGAGGTTGGGAGGGACTGATTAAATTGCCCACCTTCGCATATCCATTGTAAGTACCTCTGGGGCCAGGATTTAAATGAGGGACTTCAGCTGCCTCTAATATTAATATGTATTTGTGCATTTGTGTTCTGCTCTTTTTGATGGAGAGAGAACAAAAATATATGGCTTCAGACTGAAATTCCTTACTAAGGACAGAGGAGAATTCAGCATTTAGCAGACAAGGCTTAAGACTGGCATGGTTGAATTGCTTCTCAGCCTTTTGGCTAAGATCAAGTGAAGACTGGCATGGTTGAAACTACAAAGAATTTGTCCTAGCTTTGACAGTTGTTTCCATTTGAAGGCTTGTTTCCTGGTCATGCATCCCAAACCCATTCGAGATTGCTTTTTTGTTTACCTTTGACTCTTCTGGGGATCCCTTTGTTTTGTCTTGTTCACACTTGGTTGCCTTATGTGATTTTCTTATAAGCTGTGGGTTCAATTAGAAAAAATAGATTTCAAGTAAAAAATATATCAAATTAAAAAATATGGAAGACAAAGATATTCTCTGGTGTGTGGGGCCAATAATTTGGCCTTGATTGAAGCTGCCAGGAAATGGTCTCTTGGTGGATACTTGGTACATTTGGGAACATCTTTGTTCTACCTCCATCTTCTCATTAGTTTTGACCACCCAAACTAGAATCTGCTCAAATCAGGAGTACTTCCCTGAACCCCCTAGTCCAGGCTGGATTACTCAGGGCTGCAGGCATGGGTCAGAAAGTAGGGTAATCATAAAGAAGCCCACTGTATTTTGACCAGCAGTTGAGGTAGAGGGAATACCTGGACAAAGAAGAGGTAACTTTTTGGCGTTAAGTATTTTGAAAGTCTCTAGTGAAAGTAAAATTAACCTCTGACCACAGGGTCCCAGTCAATCCCTTCAACAGAGTGTCCGTTAGAATCCATTTCTTGTGATAGAATGAGGAAGCCATGGGCTCACGGACTACCTGGAATACCCTATGCACTCCTTTCACCGGACACTTGTAGGCCAAAGCCATGGCACTTAGCTCATGAGGTTCAGCCTCAGGAGAGTGGAGCAGGAGTAGTAGCCATCCCCAGCCAGGGGATGTCAGGTCTCTCTGACATGTGGGATCTCCATGATCTTTTCCCCTCCCTTGCTTCTTTGATAACTAGGGCTGCTTGGAGACACCCAGGAACATGAGAGCTCCACCCCACCTTTCTTTGAAGTTCTGCTATACTGTGGACCAGAGTCTCATTCTTCCTATCCTGTTGAGAAAAAGAAGTAGAGTATAAGCGTGCATCTGTGCACCATCATCTGTTTTTATTCAGTTGATTGTTCTCCATTTCACCCCAGAGATGTTTTCCTGCAGTAACTGTACCTTCCTGCATAATGGCAGGTGATGAAGGACCTGTGGTTTGATCTCAGTATGGACATACCAAATTACCAGGGATTGAGATGTCCACATGCAGGGCTTCCTAATATTAAATATTACCAGAGAAACCCTACCCTCCACACATCCCCTTCCCATGGAAGAACACAATTTTCCATGACTTTGGAGTTGACTATTCTTTGTATGTAAAAAGGGGAGACTATTTTATCTGACAGTGCTGAGGAATCAAACCTATCAAATTACTTTTCCCTGATTTTTGCTTACGAGTCTGGCTGTTTCTTCTTCCAGCTCCTGCAAGGCTTTTTCCCTCTCCACTGCGGTGCAGTTCTCCTTCTCCCACTCCTCATCTTCAGCCAAGTCTCTGGTCTGGGTGATCTCACTTTCCAGCCTGGATAACATAAGCACACACTATGAGGAATGACAGCCTTCGAACTGGTAAAGCACATGTCAGTTTTAAGGGTACTTCAGTGATAATAAATACAAAACTCAAGTTGGAAATCCTTTCTTTCCTGGATCCTTAGGATCAGAATCACTTTAAAGATAAGACAAGGAAGATTCCCATGATTTCCATGTCAAACAACTCAGTGTTCTTTCAGCTCAGGTAAGCATCACTCATTCTAAAAGAATTCTAAAAGGATTCTTTTTGAAAATTGCTGTATTTCAGGGCTTGAGACATAGACAAACACCAAAGAATGAAGAAGAAACTCTTTTCTTATATAAGATACAGGTCCCCAAAATAAGCTGGAAAATTCAATTGTGTTTCTTTTTTTTAAAAAATATTTTATTTATTTATTTGACAGAGAGAGAGATCACAAGTAGGCAGAGAGGCAGGCAGAGAGAGAGGAGAAAGCAGGCTCCACGAGGAGCAGAGAGTCTGATGTGGGGCTCGATCCCAGGACCCTGGGATCATGACCTGAGCCGAAGGCAGAGGCTTTTAACCCACTGAGCCACCCAGGCACCCCTCAATTGTGTTTCTTTTCCTCCACCCAGTTCTTTGGATTAGGAACGTCCCTCATGAAGCCCCAACACTCACCTCTGAATCTCGTTTTCTTTCTCGTGGATTTTGAGAAGAAGTTCCTGATTTGCTTCATCTATTCTCTGCATATCCCTTTCAAGGTCCATGTTCAAACTGTTAATGTTCCTCTTTGATTGGACCAATCTTAAGATTTCCACTTTCTCTGACCTATAAAATCAGCCCCCCAAATAAACAAGGGCCAATTATCTTAAGATCAATAACCTTTGGACCAAAGGGGATATCTAGAAGACATGTAACTCATTAGCCTGGCTATTTATGTTAGTGTACTTTCCCTTTTTTATATATAGGAAATTGCATTTCTTAATTATGCTCTACAGTTTGTTTCAATAATTCTTAACTCAGTCAGCAAGGGAGGTTTTACCTAGCCTTTCTCAGCCAAAGTGCTCAGCATTATAGTACACCTCCACTTTGGTTCCAGGAGAGGTTTTGCTTCCTTAAATAGCCTTTTGCATTGGAGAGAGTGGTTTTTCAAATTGTTCACAATGCTATGTACACTCTTATCAAGTACTTCTCTTTGGGTAGCAAGTATATAATTTACGCTTGGACCCTGCTTTATGCAGAGCCACAAGAAGTTTCCACCACCAGTAAGGGCTTGGTCTTTTCCCACCTCCCCCATCTGAAAACTTCTCCACTGCCTGCTGTAAATCTTGAGAATCTTCTATGGGAGTCACTCCATTGAGCACACAGAAGTAATCCAGGCATTCACTTTCATGAATGCAGACATCTTTTTTGAAGTAAATTTGAATGAATAATAGTAACTTAATGCTAGTATAGTCTAGAAAGTTACCTGGCACATGGGAACCTCTCAATAAATTTTTCATTTTCTTTTGTGGCACTTAAGTAATTGGTTTCTCTCTAAAATAATTAACTAGAAATAAGATAGTGAGGCAGAGAGACTTTTGTTTTGAGTAGGCATGAGGGATGATTTTGGAATAGAAAAGTCCTACCTTGGAAGGGCTAGTTTGGATGGGGGATTTGCAATGGCTATCACTTAAGGAGGGCAATGGGGTGCATGGGGCAGAGTGCAGTGAAGGATGGATGAATAGGAGCTGAAGGAAAGAGGGAGACTAGAAGATGAAGAAAGGAGTCAACAGCAGTCATGCTTCATACCTTGGTCCTTGGATGTGGCTTTGCATAATCATAACTACTTACTCATAATCTAGCTGATTGTTCTTGTGTTCTTCCATTGTAGATTCCCTAAAATACCAGCAGAGATGTATCTAATAAATTGAGGGAAATAGGTCCATTTATAAAACACAGTAACTGGCTGAGAGTCCCAAAAGATAGGAATAAAATTAAATTAACTGGTTTCCTCTCTCCCACTTCTACGTTTTGGACATAACAAAACTTAGCCTTCTGAGTCTTCTGTGCATGCTATGATTATGCCTCAGTAAGGATATGGTGAAGATAGAGGGATAACGCTGGAAAATTCAATATATATCTTGCTAGTACTGAGATGATTCACCAACACAAAATCCTTCAGAAATGCATACATGGCAATAAGAATCAACAGAGGTCATCAATCATTCTTGAATCTCTCTCTCTCTTTTTTTTTTTCTATACCCAGCTGCTTCTCTTAAGACCCCATGGGCATGGATACATGTGCATAACTGCCCTGAAAAATCTCTTTGCTTTCTCTCCTGGCTTCTGCAAGATCTCCAGATATTAAGATCTCTAGTATTAAATAGGAGTCAGAAAAAATAAGCAGTAGTAAATAATGTGGCTTATTCTGGTACGTAGTTGCCTCCTTTTCTCCAATAAACTCTACCTCCCTTCTAATGTATGGTCTTCTTGATTCTGCCCTAGTCTGCTAGCTTCTGAAGAGTTTAATCTTTCCCCACTGGAACCATCCAATAGAATCTCAGAACCTTCCACCGGGTCATGAGTCTGCTATTGACATAGGATGGGTGGGGCAGTATGTCACAGTAGGGTAGGTAGCAATGGTTTCTCATCATTTGTGCCAAGTTCAGAGCCTAGATGGATACATGTTTCATGACTGAGTCTTCCCTTTGGTGGCAGTAGTTTCAATGGACCTGATTTCTAGGCAGTTTGAAGGGATAGCCTCTGTCTTTATTCCTCTGGCAGACTGAGCACTTTCCTTGTTCAAATGTGACTCATGTGGGTCCTAACACCAGCATCCCAATCCCATAAAGTAGCCAACTCACTACTCATTCATTCAACAAACACTGAAACTTTGAAGGAGTGCCTATTTTTGCCAGGCACTCTTCTAAGTACTAGGGAGACAGAGTGAACAAAATAGCCTGAAGCACCCACCTTTATGGAGTTTACATTCTAGGGTATGTGTGTCAGAGAGATGGGACAAGCAACAAAATAAATGGATAAATTTATCTTATCTGGTAGGTACATTTTGGCCAGATTCTGCACAATTTGTAACTTTTTGTGTGTGCTAGTCACGGAAACCTGGAAGTTTCAGATCTTGACTTAATAAGGACTGCATTGAGTTGATTTGTGGGCCAGAGTGACTTCTTAACATACTGTAGTTTCTAACAAACTATTTGTAAAATTAATGGCCTCTGATGACCCCCATTACCATCTCCCTTCTTCCTGAAAGAAGGCATTTCATTGCTTTATGAAGCTGTACACAGAAGAGTAATTAAGTAACAATTCAGGCCAATGGCCTCTCCTAGGAATTAATGGTAGGGAGAGTTCATTAACCCCAGCTGGTTATAGCTTCTCCAGGAAATGCCCTGGACCAAGGTTATCCTAGCGATTAATGTATTGGATAGAGACTTTAACTGGGATAAAAATAAAGCTCTATCTATCTCCTTCCTGGGGAGATTTTCTCCTTGAGGGGCTACCAAAGGCAAGCCCGTAGGAGCAGCAGAACCTCAAGCTTGGGGCCTTGTGTGGGATGAAGGCAACAGATTGCCATTAGTGAGACCTGTCCTGCTAAATCAAAGTAAAAACAGGGCCTTGGGGGCAAATTAAGGTCCTTGATATGAGCTTTCCTGCTATTTGGGAGGTGGCTTTTGATTAACACCCAGTACAGCTGTTTCCACCTTGTTAACTTTTCCATGCCATACCTGCCCTGTGCAGAAGAGTGGTGGAGAGATGCAGATTTTGCTGCAGTCCTTCCAGGGATGCAGTGGCCTTTATGTGGAAGTGTGTTGTGTAGACACCCTCTTTCCATAGGCTAGACATTTGAGCTCTTTTTCCTGGGGCTTCACCCTTCTGCTGTGAGGGCCCTGGTCAGATATGAGAGTCCCTGATAAGCTGCCTGGGCTCTGGTCCTTTCTGCTGCCTCACAGGGATGGAGACATATTTCTTCTGCTCACTTCAGTTGTCCTTACTTTACTTTGGCAAAATCTTCTCTGGTATTTTTATAAATGAGCCTGATTTTGAGGCTCATAGCCAGGCAAGGCTCTAGAACCTCATTTTAGATCAGTTTTCAAATACAGAATCAAGTATACTATTTTCCTTATGTCCTTACTTATTTTTAGTGACTATTTCTGTACAGTCTTTTAGGCTCATAAAATCTTTGAATTTCCTTTCAGAAGACTTCTCAGAATAGTTTTCTCAAAAGCAGAAACTTGAACTAAATTGAAATGTGAAGCAAGAGAGAGAGAGAGAGAGAATGTACCAGTAATTAATGTTGTCATTATTTAATATCCAGTAACTGTGGTAGTTTAATTTGATAAAAAGTCATGTATTTTCTTTTGAAACTAAATCTAAATTTATTGCATCATTGTTATTACAACAGCAATAAAGAACTAAAAATGAAAGTTCATCAAGGATCTCACTTCAGCAAAAGCCTTGTATTTTTTCCAAGTTTTCTTTTTTTTTGCCTGTTAACAAACCATCTTTTATAGTTATCATAGCATAGATATATTTTGCTTTTTCACGAACTTCTCCCAGGTTGCTACATGTTTTCTATAATTATATTTTTAATTGCTACATAAAATTCTGTTGAGTTGATAATATTCATAATCTGCTTCATCATACCTTTCTTACTATACTATTTATCTTTTTGCATACCTATCGTCTCTTGAACGCTAGGAGGGTACCTATATTAACTTTTTAGAGCTGTCATGATAGGTACTACCACAGACTGGGTGGCTTAAACAACAGAAATTTATTTTCTCACAATTCTGGAGGCTATGAATCCTGAACAAAGTGCTGGCAAGGGTGTTTCTCCTGAGGCCTCTTTTCTTGGCTTAGATAGCTCTGTTCTCTCTCTGTCCTCACATGGTCATCCCTCTGTGTGTGTCTGTGTCCTAATCTCCTCTTATAAGGACACCAGTCGTATAGGATTAGGGCCCAACCTAATGACCTCATTTAAAGTTAATTACCACTTTGAAGACCCTATCTCCAAATAAAGTCACATTCTGAGGTATTAGGTATTTAGATTTCAACATATGAATATTGGAGGGGGGCCACAAATCAATCTATGTGAAGTACTGAACAGATGTTTTAACTGGGACCAAATTTATGAATGTTCAGGTTGTTCTCCTTTCCCTTAAATAACAATACTTGAAAGAACACATATGTATAGTCATTGTCTTTTTTAGGCATAACCAGAATATCAAAGTATACACTTATATTTTTACCAGTTTTGAATGTCTGTTCATTAGTGTATCAGTCAATGGCTTTTTACTTTACAGATGAGGAAAATAAAGGCAGGGGAGATTAAATGTCTCGTTGGAATTAAAAAAGATTTTAAGAAATCTGCCAAACCTGAGGCTGCGCCTCTTAACATTTTCTGGTTCATTCTTCTGTAAGCCTGGGGAACTATAATAGGAAGAGGACATTTCCTCAATTGTACATAGGGGGCTGGTATTAGGGACTAGCAGGTGTTCAGGGTGTCTCACCTTTTAGTGACATAATTTTTGTTTTCAGTGAGGTCATTTCAGAGGTAACCATGCTTGATCTCTGCTTTAATAACTCTTTGCTTTACTTTAAATTTGCTTCTGTAATTTGCAGTTAGGAAGTGATCACTAAATGGAGGATTCCTAGAAGGGATAACTGGAGCCTCTGCAACCTAACTTGTAGAAATGTTACACTGAAATCTAGTGTAATTTTATACTCCCTTCTCGTTTCTTCTGTGTTCTGTCTGCCATGTACTGGGAAAACCTTTAAACTTGCTGATTGGTCCCCTTTGATCATTACAGAGAAGTCTTTCATACATTGAGGTGTTAGGATATCTTTAACTTAACAGAAGTAATATTATGCTGGAGTATTTATACTATGAATGCCTTATATTTAGCTTAACTTTTGCTATTTGGTTCATCATTCTTCATTTATTTAGCAGATATTTTTCTGAGTACCTTGGTGGATAACAGGGTGTCCCAAAGGGGACTTGGATACTCAGTTACGTGAGGCACTACAATGTGATAAATGTTATAGTGGAGACAGCTAAAAATTGCTTTGGGATTCTGATGGGGAGCATCTCACTTCATGAATTAGGGAAGCTTCAAAGGAAAGGTGTCTTTTGGATTGAGTCCGAAGGGAGTTACTTTATAGAGAATCAGAAAAGATCCTCTAAGAGGAGGCAACAACAGGTTCAAAGGCACAGTATGCTCAATGAGTGGTGAAAATTCACTGTAGTTTCTGTCTAAAGTAGCACATTCCAGTGTGTGGTACATGAATTATTAGTTGTGTAACTGATAGTTTTATGTGGGTGGAACATGGAGATAACATTTTTGATTTTAAAAATAGGTTTTTAGTAGTGATAGTTAAATATTTAGTAAAGCTACAAGTAGTATATTAAAACTTGGTTTAGAAATATTGCTTTAAGTGAGAATAGATTTATTGGGTAAAAACTACTTGGTTTAAGGAAAAATATTGAGTAGACAGTTGTTCTGCAGGAAGATGAATGTAGCAAACATTGTCAAGGTAGAAAGTGAGTGACTAAAGTTTGGGAATGAGTACTCTAAGAGTGTATGTGGCATTGTGGGAAAGGGATAGTGAGGTCAGCCGAGGAGCCCTGCATAGTTGCTCAGGATGTTGGGCTTCATCTGGAGGCACCTCAAGAGACATTAGAGACTCTTAGGTAAAAGAGTGACATCATCATTGTATTTGAGAAAGATAATTCTGGAGCAGTGAAGGATGGGTGGGAGGAAGAAGGCCCCAGTGCTTTCCATAGTGTACATTACGATCAGACATCTCAGGGGAGGTATTTTACTTTGTTTCCATTTGGAATGGAAACTCAGGTTTTTATCATGCATTTTTTCCCTGCTGGAAATTGTATATTGGAGTTTTTTTCCCCTTTATATTATTTTCTGTTTGGTTTGTAAAGGCAATATTAAATCTTCTTGGTGAACAGAGTCTTATCACATCTGTAATGAGAGGGTTTTTGTCCATAATTCCTCACTTTAACTTATAGCCATTGCTTTGAATACCTGCAGTCTGTAGATAGTTTGGCCTCTCCCTGTTCATTCAGATTGTTTTCACTGGGGCTAATTCTTCTTCCCATAAATGGAAATGTGGTGATCTCATGAATTTTCTGGTTGCTTTCAGTCACAAAATGATGTTCCAGTTCAGTAATCAAAGGATCCAGTAACAAGTCATAATAAAAACTCTGCCCTTGGTATAGAGTGGAGGTTTCTGCCCTCTGGCAGCTGAAGCCTACTGTAGGTAGAAAGAATGTACTGGGAATGGGCTTGTTGACTTAATTTCTTTCCACAGGGAGCATGACTACCTCTCCTTTCCACCACGCTGGCTACAATTCAGACCAGGTAAAAGAGGAAAGGAGACTTTAAAGTCCTTACTTGACTAATTCTGTTAGGCACTCGCACCCTGTCCCATAGGGTCTACTTGAAGTTTAGACCTGATGCTTTCTCTAGTGGATGTTCTTAAGAAGTCGTTGGAGGTTGCCTAACCACTCTCATGACATAATTGGCAACTCTAGCTCTTACCTGAACAATTGCATGCATGTCTAATTGAATCATTCATTTGCATCTTCCTCAGCCACTCAGACTTTTATCGTCCTGCGAGCTTCTCTTTGCTGATCACTTGCCCTCCTGGGTGGCTGGGACTGGCTATATAATTTGTAGAACACTGTGTAGAACTCTGAGAATATAGGGCCATATCTCAAAAATTAAGAATTTTAAGCCAGTGACAGAACACGTCCATGAAGCTGGCCTTGTAGGTGGCTCTCATGAATGAGACCTAAGACAATTTGGTGCAGGCAGACATACTCACATATTTTTTGCCTAAATAGGCTCTGGAGGGACGCCTGGGTGGCTCAGTTGGTTAAGTGGCTGCCTTCAGCTCAGGTCATGATCCCAGTGTCCTGGGATTGAGTCCCACATCGGGCTCCTTGCTCGGCAGGGAGCCTGCTTCTCCCTCTGCCTCTGCCTGCCTCTCTGTCTGCCTGTGCTCACTCTCTCTCTCTCTCTCTCTCTAACAAATAAATAAATAAAATCTTAAAAAAAAAATAGGCTCTGGAACACAGGGCAGCTCCCATTTGTTTAGTCTGCTGTCAAAGCAGTTAGCTAACCTGTATCATGCCCTTAGATTTTCTAGATGACTGTCTGACAGTGCTCTCCGGTATTCCCTGTGTATTCGAGGACACCTAGGAAGATCTCCTAATAGGCTCCTGAAAACCCTTTTCTTATATTCATTTCCTATCATAGGTAAAGTAAATCCCCACAAACTTTGTGGCTTACCACAATACAAATTTATTATTATACAATAATAATAATAATAATAATATATAATAAATAATTTGTATAATAAATTTGAGGCAGAAGTCTGACATGGCTCTCAACGGGTAAAATCAAGGTGTTGGCAAGGTTACTCTCCTCTGGAGGCTCTAGAGAAGAATCTCTTTTCTTGCCTTTTCCAGCTTCTGAAGGCTACCTGCATTCCTAGGCTCATGGCCCCTTCTTTCTTCTG
The DNA here is from genome assembly GCA_003697995.1 of Taxidea taxus jeffersonii. NCBI lineage: Eukaryota > Metazoa > Chordata > Mammalia > Carnivora > Mustelidae > Taxidea > Taxidea taxus. The sequence goes on from ML103267.1 coordinate 60,527, forward strand.
GAAAACCAGAGGTGTAGAATTGTGAAATCTCTGATTTTCTGACCTTTGCTTCTGTGATCACATTGTCAACTCTCACTCTGACCTTCTTGCCTCCCTCTTACAAGGTCCTTGATTAATAACTTCTGGTCCAGGATAACATCACCATTTCAAGATCCTTAAACACATCTGCAAAGACCAGTTGTTATGTGAAGTAACATACCCACAGAGGATGGGGACACCGGTGTGTTTGGGGGAGGGGGTCATCATTCAGCCTACCTCACTTATCTTGAGGCAAAGAGAGAAGCAGCCCTCCCCTCCTTCCCTTTGAATTCACATCTCACTAGGTTAGGGGGGAGTTCTATACTCCATTGTGGTTATAGACACAGCACAGTGCTCTGAAGGAATCTTTCCTCCAATCTTGGCTCTATATTAGTTCTAAAAGTAGGTGAAGAGTTTAAGAATCATCTAAGAAGTTCTCCAGATAAACTATTTATACTCCAATCCTTACCTCAGGGTCTCTTTCAAGTTCCTTTTTTTATCTTATGCTTTCCTGATTTTGCTGTTAAAATACTCCAGTTCCAATTAGTATATCAACATTGGCCCTTACAGAAAATGTTAGAATAGCATTTAAGTAGGAAAACAATAATGCAGCATTCCATTTTTTGAGTTAAATGATTCATTTCCCCTTGAAGAAAAGTTAACTTAGAAAGTTCTGGAAAGTGATTATTTTCTTCTGTGCCCTGCTTTGAGTCCTGATACCTTGCAGTTTCCACACTTACATGATTTAGAGTAAAATCTTCAAATCTTATTTCAAGGACAAGTTTTTTTTCCTTCCTTTTCAAAATGGGATAGTTGAGTGGATAGCTGTGTGTGACCTGTTTGACTTTTTCCTCCATACCCTGACAGCTCCAAGATTCAGTTCTGTGCCAGTCTGCAGAACCACTCCCCTCTCTGATCTTAGGAATCTAACTCATGTAGAATCTAGTCCCAGTCCCCATTCCTGTTTTCTCTGATTCTGTACTCCAGCTTGGTATCTGAGCTAGTGCCTCATTCCCAAGACCAGTGTCCTATTTTATTCCTTAGTTTCAGGGTCTGGAATTCTGTCATAAGCCTACCTGGGAACACAGTACTGATTTATCCTACAATTAGACTATTTTTGTTGGAACCTGATGCACAGATCTCTGACCCTAAATTCTTCCTCAAAGCTGGGCCCATCCAGTGTTTCCACAGTTCTCCAAGGTTCTGACTGCCTAAGTGCTCAGGTCCCTATAGTCTGCCTGCTTACTGGATTGTGCCCCTATTACCATTGGTTGGGTTTCCTTGGTTTGAATCACCTGCTTTGTCCCCCTCCTTTGTCTCTATACCGGTTCTCTAGATCTTAATGCTTTTTGTACAACCATCCTCCGCTTTGCTGCCAAATCAGAATCTTAATAGCTCTCCCTTCCATAAGTTGTGTTTTACTTCTGTTTCAGCAGCTTCTCCTCATGTGGAATATGCTACTATGGATGGAATGCTTGTTGTAATAATGTTAATGTATAAATTGGGTTTTTTTTATGAAAGTGAAAAATGAGATTTCATAATGAGGCTATAGTTTGAAAATTCTATGCATGGGGTATAGTTTGGTGACAAACACATAAAGCATTTTTGGGAGCTGTTTCACAGATAACATAGTGTTCTCAAAGACTGAGTTATGCTACAGTTCAGGAGAGAGGGTGCTCATCTTTAAATTCGAGCTTTTTCTTCCGGTACTCATTGATTTTTGTTTGGGTCCTTGTCATTTTAATAGACCTTTTTCCTATAAAAATATACATAAACAAAAATAAAGGTGAATGTTTTCTTAAGCTGATTTTAGTTTTTAACAAAACATCTCTGAGAGGTCAAATTCAAGATAATTTCAGAATTCTAAACAGGTTTTATAACCTCTATTGGCAAGAGATCTGTATTTGCAGAATCCATAAAGCTTTTAAGGTATAGTTGATATTGAAACAATAATGACCCTGGAACAGGATATTTCCTGGAGATTAATGACCAGCTGGGAGGAGTTGATGGCCTGAGGTGTAGTTGAGGGCCATTAACCTCAGACAGTCATTAAAGCCCAGGAAGTGTCCTATGTCTAGGTCGTTATTGTTATTATAAATTGAAAATGGAAAAAAGAAACAGGCATACAGATGATCTGAAGGGCGCCTCCATTTCCAATGGTTTGAACAGGGAGCATTCTAGGAGAATTTATTCCCCTGTCCATTAGCCAACCAGTCTCTCTGAATCCTCTGTAACATTGCCCTTCAAGTGATGGGTCTTTGTGCTGGGAACCCCTGAATTCTCTAGACACCTGAGTAGAGAAAACAGTTCCCTTGTTGTAGCTACCTTTGTTCAGAGTGACTGGATTAAACAAATAGTAATGGTGAATAGCTTTGCTCCTGGTCTTAATTGTACCCTGCATTGCCATTTACTTGCTTACTATGGGATCAGCTGTTTTCTTCTCTATTTAGCTGTAGTAAACTTCCCATAGTTAAATTTTAAGCCCTTGAATATATTGTCTGTGCTTATTTCCCAGGTTGTTGAGGGCTGAAAGTGCATGTTATTTGCTTTGCAGTTGTGCTGTCTTTAGTCAAGCTACATAAGGCATCCAATTCCTTATTAAATTTCTAAAGAGTACTGTAATTCAAAGATATCTTCAATTCCCAACCCAGAAGCAATGCTTAGTTTTGAATGCAGTAAGTTTCAGCTTTTATACTAATCCTATGGTGGCAAATTCACTCTCCTTTTTTCCCCAAACAAAATATTCAAAATGGAGAAGTTACCACTTTAGGGTTTCCACTTAGGTTTCATAACAAATAGTTGGATATGAAATATTCAGCTGGAATATTCTGAAACAACTTGCCAAATTTATTTTATTTGTTGGCTGTAAGAAATTTCATGTAAGATTTACCACCCCCTCCCCACCAAAAATCAGAGCAGTATGACCTGAAGATCATCAGGCTACCATTTCATTTCGTTGGTAGTCACAAAGTTTGAGCCATGTGTTGGATCAGCTCAAATTCACTGATGACTGTAAAAAAATAAAGAAAATAAATAAAGAAAAACTCAAAATATTTCCCTTGATAACACTGGTCAGGAATATCAGCTTTATAGAAGAATAGCATTTCACTGGATAGTGCTAGGCTGCCAATATTGTTATGAATTTTATAAATATACAGGGCATTTTCAAAAGGCTCTTCTTCTCCCTGTAGTGGTACCTGAAATTCCTGTTGTTTATGACTTTGGACTAAGATATTGAAAGTCCCAGTTAAAATACAAATGCTAAGTTTTCAACCATTGATATTTACTTTAATTTTAAGTTGTTAAATCTTCCAGACCACAAGTAGCCTGGGGATTCAACAGAATCAAAATGGCTTACCAAATGGTAAATGGTAAACCATTTTGATTCTGTTGAATCCCCAGGCTATATCTATATATCTATATCTATATATAATTTATTATTATAAATAATAAAGGGAAGTATCATAAAAGTATTCTTTTTTCAAATCCCTGTCCATGTAATCTATGAAATTCCTTTTCTTGGCAGGATCTTCACAGTAATTCACATTCTCTTTGATGTTCCTGAAAGTCTTCCTATTCCACTGTTCCTTCTCATTTTAACAGATTTTTATCAAATGTGTTTTTTTGTGCCAGTCTGTACTCTTTTGCTTTCTAAAATCTCTTTATACTGACATTTCTGGTGAGGTGGACTGACTTTCATGTAGGCTGCAGGATTTGTTGTTGCCTTATGGTGGCACAACCCATGAAATCAATGTCATCCTATAGCATTGTTAGTTAGTGTTACTCTGGTGAAGTGTGGAAGAATGCTCTTTCCACCAGCTACAACTGTTTTTGTTTATTTTTGTTTTTGTTTTAACAGTCTGATTTGAGTCTTTATTTATTTCATAATCTGCCTGTTGATTTCCTAATTTATTTTAATTTAATAGTTCTCCTTCCCACCTCTTTGACTTCCTATATTGCCCCTTCTAGTGGCATTTGGTGCAAGTTATTATGGAGATAGTACAAATGATGTCATCCATTGTGACCTATAAAATCACCCCCTGGCCCTCTACTGTTGCCTAGTTCTAGGTGTCTTGAATCTGCCTTTGGGATGGATCTCCTCCATATTTCACACTGCCGAAAAGTTCCAGGGGCCTCTTTCTGAGTGGTTATGTAACCACATTTCTGCTCCACCAGTCATTGCTTATTGATGAAGGCCCTGCAGTCATCCTGGGTAGTGTACAGAGAAGCACCCTGCCATATCTGAACCCTTGCATTGCAAGGGAGAGACTAGGGACTCTTTGAAGATTCTGACTTCAGATTGTTTTTTTAAGTATTTTTATTTACTTTATTGTGCTTCGGTAAGGGATACCAAAAGGTATAAGTATCCTGAGTGCGCAGCCACAATATAATCTAGGCAAGGGAGAGAAAATGAGACATCAAATAATGACAATCTGGCTGCCCTTATTCTAAAAGAAGATGAAGGCATGGGAATATAGAACTCTATTTGTTGATGAGTTTCAATTTGGGTATACGTTTCTAATTTATTGCTCTTCTTCACTGTATTATGATGTAATTATGTTTTATAGTACTTCATTGTAAGTAATTAATAACAGGTACCTTAGTAATATGTTGGCTGGGTTGCAGAAGGTTTCAGTCACTTTTAATTATTAGAGTAGTCTTGTGTTGTTTCAAAATCTTAATTTTAAATTAAATTCAAAGCTCCTCCCCCCCTTCATTCTACACAGAATTGACTTCTCCTTATTCTAGCTTCTGGCCAGGAGTTTTTCTATCACATTTAGCAAGGTAGAAGGAAGGAAACAAGGTTAAATTCTTCCTATTTAACTGCCTGTGGTGAGGTTGAGTTCTCTGATTGGTTGTCCTCTTTTATTTGGTTCAAGGTAATCATTACTGCGTTTTGGGGGCAGGCATATTGTTGGTCCTCTCATATGTAGGTCCTTTGGAGGGTTTCCAAAGTCCTTCCCTTCCTAATGTATAGTTCCCGATGTGTTTCTACTTTCTTTTTTAGTATATGTGCTGTCGAAGTGAGCACGTGTTTCTACTTCCTTAATCCCTCCAAAAGTTGTCAAAAACTGAGGTTTCTTTCTGTTGGTCAGTCTTCTTGATGAAGTTTGGAAAGACAGCTAGAATTCAGCAACTTTTCTTCTGTCTGTTGACCCTTTGGAAAGTCATTCATCTGTGATTGTCAAATAATGAGGCAGATAGCTTCACAGCTCCCCCTTCTTCCACCATGCTCTCCAGTTCTCTATGGTTCAGGTAGCCCAGGTATGCTGGCCAAACAGACTGCCAACTGGAAAATAAACCACCCAGCTTCCCTTTCTGTAGACATCTCCTGTTCCTAACATGGATTGCTTTTGAACCCACTTTCTGTGGTTTTAAGTAATAAGATAGTCTACTTCCATTTTCCCTCTTCGAATAGTGTCTCTTTAAAAGGCTACTCTCCTCACTACCCTCTAGGTTCTCTTTTTACACCACCCAGGAAGAGGTGTTAATGCTTGCTAGTAAGGCTTGTTCTAAATTGAGGTCTGTTAGTAACCCCTGTAAGGATATTCTACATATCTGACTGTGGGGGTCTTAGCATGTTTTAGTGTTCAGGTTGGTATTAGATGCAGTTCTGTGGAACCTAGAAAATTCCCAGTTGATAACCTATTTCAATCTAGAAAAGGATTTTATGAAATAAGATCACTTTTGCTGTTCCTACCCTAAAAGAATGAAATCAGAGTCAGATGACCAAAGGTGAATAATACGAACCATTTGGGGGAAATTTGCTGGCTCAGAAAGGGTTTGGCTTGCCAGATATCCTACAAGGAGTCCAGAGGGATGAGACTCCTTTTAAGGACAGCTGGTGCAATATCAATAGTTAACAGAGAAAACAAAAGTCACATTCTGCTCCTGTTGGCTCTGAGAACCTGATCTCCCTCCTGGAATGAGTAGAACTGAAAATATGAAAACAGAATTAAGTTTCAGGGGAGTGGAGCAGAGAACACTGATGTGCTTTGAGTTCAGGTCTTCAGGCTCTGATACATTACACTCCAGGATGCCAGAACCAACAAATGGGATTTCTGATTACATTTTGGTCATCACTAAGAGTACTTGATTTTTTTCTGTTGTTGTTTTACTTTTTCTTGAAAGTACAATGAGAATGTACAGAGAAAATGACCCCTACCCCCAAAAAAAATCAAATGGAGAAAAAAAGGAAAAAGAAGGAAGGGAAAAGGATTTTGAAAACTGTAGCCTAGTAATTTTGATGTTACTGTTAGCATAATTTTTGACGGTCTAGTAGTGGATGGTTTATGAACAGTTACCGAGAGAGTGATCACTGAAAGTAGCATGTGTTTGAGAAGAACATTAGCTGGACTGATCAGATATCTTTTCCCTTTTTTTAGACGAGTAATTCAGAGTAAAGTTGAAATATAATGTACTCTAAATTCCATAGGGTGTCTTAACCATTCTCTCATTGCATTTTCAAAGGTATGATGGGGAAGTGTGGGCAGATTGTTGTTTGCATAGGTGGATTCAGAGTTCTTTGAGAAAAAGCTCATTCACTTAAATAATTTTGAATCCTTGTTGTTTTCTAGGCAATGTGTGTAGCCCTCAAGATAAGAGACTAGAGAATTGACACACATTAAGTGTCTGCTGTGTGCACTTATCCTAGGTACCCGGACATGGGATCTCTCTTACTTGTCTGAGAGATGGGATTTATTATCTCTATTTTACAAGTGAGGAAACTGGGGTTCACAGTTGTCCAAGATCACAATAGTAGTATGATGTGTAGCCAAGATTCAGACTTTGATCTACTTTATCGTAAAGCCATGATCTTCCCATGATGGGATTTTTCATTGCTCCAGAGAATAAAAGTATTTACCAAGAGGCAAGTCAGCACATTAAATTCATCATCAGATGCTGAGTCAATATAAAGAGGACTTCTCCATTGCCTGGAGCTCTGAGGCTTCTGAGCTCTGTGCCTGCCCCATCCACTCTCACTGCAGGTTTTCAATGAGATAAGGAATGACTCTGTCAGAGATCACACAATGTGATAGCTGTGTTAGGGGAAATGTTGATCTACATCACCTCTGAAATCCTTTCCAATTAGAGTAGCCTTTGAGTCTATGATAGTCTATGCCTACCAAGAATTCCTATAATTCTGAGAAAATGGGATTCTTTACTGCCTTTTTGACTTAATCACACAATGAAAATATTTTACTATGCTTTTAAAACTTTTCATAAATGTCATTTTTAAAGACATAATTTTTGAAGTTTCTTATATGTAATGTTTTATCTTTACTTCAGATTATTCCTTAGGATAGATTCCTAAATGTGGAATTATTATAACTAAGTGTTAGAATCTTTTTTTTTTAAATTTTATTTATTTATTTGACAGAGATCACAAGTAGGCAGAGAGGCAGGCAGAGAGAGAGGAAGGGAAGCAGGCTCCCTGCTGAGCAGAGAGCCCATGTGGGGCTTGATCCCAGGACCCTTGGATCATGACCTGAGCCGAAGGCTGAAGCTTTAACCCACTGAGCCACCCAGGAGCCCCAGAATCTTTTTTTTTTTTAAATAAGAAAAGTATTCCCTTATTCCCCTATGTGGAAATAATGCAAAACATTTATTTTCTATATCAGACAAGAACAGCTAAGTAATCCAAGTCTACTGCAGCATTATAAAAATCTTCCCTTCACCACAGTATAAGATTTAAATGCATCTGCACAAGGGTGCACACTATATAAAAGGAATAAGGTTGCTGCTGCCCTGCCAAGCACTTCAGGTCCCTACCTAGGTCTGACTGCAATACTGATGGTCCCAATGGTTCTATCAAAATAAATTGTGTTTGAAAAATAAAGCATTTACAAAGATAAGTCAAAATGCCTCAGAAACCAAATCTCAACTCAAACATCACCTATTTAAATGTATTATTTGCCTCCCACTAATAAACCTTTATTTCACTCATTATAACTGAGCAATAAATGTTCCACACTGAATGAAGTATCTTCCTTGCTCAATTAATCCAAAGAAAAAAACTGAAATGATTAGTAAAGAAAAATGTAGGGGCTAACATACCCTTTTAATATGTTCTTAAATATTTTTAAGGCTTAAAAAGTGTTTAAAGTTTGTAGTTCCTAGTAGAAAAACATTATCTGAATGAATACCCTAATGGCAAACCATTATAGAATGTTTCAGTTGCATGGGGAGTAAAGGGGTAGGGATTCTCTTCACAGCACCCCAGCTTTCTTCATGAGAAGGTCAGAGGTACAATGGTTTGTATTATTGCAACATCCATTAGGTGATTGAAGTTGCTTTTCCTTCAGCAAGGGCTTTGTCAGAAGGGCATTATGCTTGACCTCCAAATTTGGCTGACAGTTTACTGATGAGATTCATAACCTTTGGGTTGCTCTGGTATTTTGACATATTCTCTGGGTTCTGGGCCACATCCTGGAAGGCCACCATAACTTGTGGACCCTGCATGGCTTCTAGATTACTAAGAATTTCATTGAGCCCAGGCATTCCTGCCATTCCAGGCATTCCTCCAGGAAAATTACCAGGCATTCCCCCAGGAAAGCCACCTGGGAAAGAGCCATACTGAGCTCCTGATTGTCGTCTGGCTTCTTCCTCCCTCTGGGCTCTCTCATGTTCTTCCCGAGCCTTCTTAACTCTTTCTATTCTTTCTTTGACCTCTCATTCTTCACGTTTCGCTCATACTTTCTCTGATGTTCAGCAATTTTCTGGGCCCTCGGTTGAACTTCTTTCAGCATTGCACTAGCGTCTTCATCATAGTCCAGTTTACAAGCAAGGGCAAGATCATGTGCTGCTTCTTCCCAATGGCCCAGAAGTCTGTGTGCTTTCCCACACCACTCATAAGGCTGAGCTGAATTAGGATTTATTTCAATAGCTCTGTCACAGTCTCAAATGGCAGCATTTGGCTTCAGTAATTTGATGAAGACACTGGGTCTCTTGGCATACAGAATGGCCAAGTGAGGATATAGTTTGATGGCATCTGTGAACAAGTCAATGGCTTTCTGTAGTTCACCATCATTTAGGGCATCAATGGCAGCCACTTTTTTATCATTTGCCTGATCCATCATTTCCTCATTTATCTTCACATTTTCATCTCCCATTTCTTGAGGGGCATCAGTATCTGGTTCAGTCACACCTTCATTGTCAATTTCTAGATCACTTTCCTCACTTGATGGTTTATCTATCTTTATGTTTTCCTCCGCCTTCTTACTGTCTGGTTTTTCTTCCTTGATACTGTCTTCTGATTTAGTCTTATGAGTGGCAGGTGGTATTTTACCCCCCATGTTTTCCACCCACTCCCGCAGGAAACGCATTTCCTCGGTGTGCGGAACGCTCCGATGGGCTTACACATTTTCATGAAGGCCCAAAGCTCGCTCACTTTGCGGGGGTCCATGGTCTAGAGGCAGTGGCAGGCAGTAGGCACGGCTGAGGTTTCCACCCAATTCCAGGTGTAGGTACCCTAAGTGTTGGAGTCTTAAAGTGTATTTGTGTCTCTGTGTATTTATATATGTCTTTCTTCAGTCTCTCCTTGCCCTCTATGTGGGGGCTAATTTCAGATTTTGCCCAGGAAGCTCCTGAGGTTTTCAGCCAACAAAAGTATGTGTGCAGAATTATATTTCCACAAGAGTGCTTGAGGGTGCTTCTCTTATCTCATCTTTGCTTCTGTGCTGGATGATTATTACAATTTTGGGTAAATATTTAGGTGAAAATGGTATCTAAAATATGCTTCAGTTTTACTTCTTTGATTATTAATGCAATATATTTAAAATTTTTCCTATGTATTAGCCATTTTATCCTCTTATTAAATTGTTCATTTTTATGAAGTAAAATACCAATTTATATAAATAATTTGTATACTTTCTCATATACGTATTTATATAATATGCATATAATATGTATATGAGAAACCTCACCATAAAGGGGAATTGGGTAGGAAAAGAAACCTTAAAAGATCAGCACACTGGGTGCTGGGGTGGCTCAGTTGGTTAAGCATCTGCCTTCAGCTCACGTCATGATCCCAGGGTCCTGGGATCGAGTCCCACATTGGGTTCCCTGCTCCTTGGGGAGCCTGCTTCTTCCTCTTCCTCTCTCTCTCTTTCTCTATCTGTAATGAATAAATAAATAAAATCTTTAAAAAAAAGTGAGAAAAAGATGAGCACACTGTCAGCCCACAAACTATAGCGAGTTTTCAGCTAGACAGCGTGGCCAGTGTGCCCCAACCCCCTTTTTGGTTTGCCCCCCAAAAAGCAACGCTTTGAAAGAGTGTAAAGTTTAAAAACCATTCTGTTCATAAGCTATTCAAGATTTTTCCAGCATTAACTGATACAAAGCATGATGAGATGGCATTTTTAGACATAGCAGCTTCAGACCCAGAAAAGGGTGATGAGGTAAGTTTATTTAATGTGGCAAAATCAGGGGCAAACACAATTTTCTTTTTTCTTTCAAGGAGGCAGGAAAGCAAATGAATGGTCACTTCAACATAAGAGGAACATGATGATTTACTCTGTGAGTGGTTGGGAAAGGGATAAAGATAGGACAGGGAGTTGGTCTCAGAGGTCTCACAATCTTAATTTGTTTGGTCACTTCTGAAAAAATAATTAAAAAATAAAGTTTTTAAAGATACCCTAAAGCTGAAAACCTGAGCCACACTCTTTTTTGGCTAACTCCTTCTGCAGTAACCTCTCTTTTCTTCCTTCTTCTTCTTCTTCTTCTTTTTTTTAAGATTTCATTTATTTATTTGAGAGAGAGAGGAAAAAAAAAAACATGAGCGGGAGGAGGGGTAGAGAGAAGCAGGCTCCCTACTGAGCAGCGAGCTCGATGCAGGGCTCCATCGCAAGAACCTAAGATCATGACCTGAGCTGAAGGCAGACACTCAACAGACTGAGCCACCCAGGCGCCCCTGGAATCCCTTTTCTAATTTGGCTGGTACAATGAACAGAGCAATGAAGTTTCCCTGAGTGGGTCTCTTTCTGGGCTCTGGTTCTCATTAAGGCAGGCCCCTGCCACTTTCCTTCTGTGGAGAGGGCAGTATGTGTTAAGCTGAAAAAGTTACTTCCAAATGTGAGGAAGGGGTTAGACTGCTGCTTCAAAGCTGTGGAATTATTTGGAATGTTTTACAAATGGTTGCTATATCAACAGCAACAAAAAATGTAATTACAAAGTGTACATCACAATATACTTTAAAAAATATTTATTTATTTGAGAGAGAAAGGGAGAGAGCGCATGGAGGGAGGGGCAGAGGGAGAGAAAGAATCTCAAGTAGACTCCCTACTGAGCACGAGCCTGTCCTAGGACTCCCGGGGCTAGATCTCAAAACCTTGAGAACATGACTCTGAGATCATGACCTGAGCAGAAATCAAGAGTTGGACGCTTAACTGACTGAGCCACCTGGGAGTCCCCATTACAACATATTATTTTTTTTTGTTTTTAAATCTTTTTTTTAAATCTTTTTTTTTTCTTTGTCAGAGAGAGAGCGAGAGCGAGCACAGGCAGAGGCATTGGGAGAAGCAGGCTCCCTGCTGAGCAAGGAGCCCGATATGGGACTCCATCCCAGGACGCTGGGATCATGACCTGAGCCGAAGGCAGCCGCTTAACCAACTGAGCCACCCAGGCGTCCCTACAACATACTTTTAAAGACACTTCATATTTTGCTTACATTCCCTTAAATATTATTCCCAAAGATGCTCAGACTCAAGACCGACTGGAATCTGTAGGGAGAGGCAGAGACTGGTGAAAAAGACACAGGAGTTAGGGTGGGAAAAGTGGCAAAAGGAGAAAACAGCCTTTCTGTTAAGGATGAGCCATCAGTTTCAAGGCCAGTTTTTGGCAGGCTGGCCTCAGGCTGGAGCCGGTGTCCGTAGGGAGGAGCAGCCACAGGGTGGGACTGGGGTGCTGTACATATCATTCAGGTCAGGTAGAAGCTGATCTGGCATCCTTTGTGTACAGAGGTGCTCCTTTTTGGTGCATTTCTGCTTATCTTCCAAATCGTCAATTATCCTCTCTGGCTTGGGTACTTAGCTCTTCATAAACTCAGCATCAGTCTCTGTCTGCTTGAGTTTAACAGTGAGAATCTTTATTTCTTCTTCTTTGTCTCCCTTTTGAGAGTACTTTTCTTGTGCATCACTCAGCCACTTTAGGTTCCGGTCCATCCGTCTTCTCATTTACCTCCTGGCAATGGGAGTCTGCCAGCTCAGCTCATTCCTCTGTGCATTCCAGGTCCCCCTCAGTAATCACCAACTTCTGAGCCACCCCTTCTTACTTCTCTGGTCTGCTTCTTCTGCAGTGTGCTTGGCTTGTTTGAGTTGGATTTCCTGGAGTTCCATCTTTTCTTCATCTCTTAAGGCTCAGTTTTCAGTAACCTTCATACCACTTTACTCTCATCAGCAGCTTTCTAGGCTTCCTCCAGTTTTTGCAGGGCATGGTCCAGTTCCTCTTCAACGAGCTGGATCCTGTGTTTCAAGGAGACCACCTGAGCCTCAGCCTGCTCCTAGGCCCACCTTTCTCCTCCACCTCCTGCTGCAGGTGCTGGGCCCTCTTCTCTGCCTCATTGGCTTGCGCTGCAGAACCTGCAACTTGCACTTCACTGCTTCAGTGGTGGTGATCCCAGCCATGATGCCCCCTCCCAGCCCCTGCCAGTACTCGGCTTCCTGCCTCCTCCGCTCAGAGCCGCAGCCGCTTCTTTGTAATGCTTTTTCGTTATATGAGACAGAAAGCCACTTCAAACTAGCTTAACAAAAAATGGGAATTTCCTGGCTCACTGATGGCTCCCGAGAACTGCCTTATGTATTGCTGAGTTCAGGGACTTAATAGCATCATCCAGACTCAGACTGTCTATTTCTCAGCTTGATTGTCCCGGGGACTGATGTAATTCAGGCAGACCTTTCCTCTTTGTGACAGAATGACGATGCAGAGATCCAGTCTTCTCAGTCACTCAGTGAAGGAAGGTTCTCTTTTCTAGTCATTATAGTACAATCTCTCAAATGAGTCTCACTGGGTGGACACAGCCATGTGCCAATTCCTGAAACAGTCATCTGCCCAGGAATATTGGATGTGGGAATGGCCATATTTACCTTGTCCATCTACTTTTGGAGGGATAGAGACAGTCTCAAGTCAAGAGGGAGCACATTGTTAGCCCAAAGGAAACTTAGTGTTCTGCTAAAAAAATCTAAAAAAAATTAGATGCCTGTTATAGTTTCAGTTTTGCTCAAGCTGTTTTCTGATATAAAGGCACAGTATTATGTGGTCAATTTTAAGTTTTCCTATAATTTCTTATCTAACTTTAAAGCTTAAAAAGTCACAGAATCAATAAAATTACTTTCTATTTTCTTCAAATTTTTATGGTTTACATTTTTGCCCTTATCTTTTAAATAAACTAGAATTAAATAGACTTAAAAGCAAAATAAATTACTAAATATTTAAGTAGTATTTATTGTTGAAACTGATTTATCACATTTACAATATATAAACTTTAATGAACACTACTTTCTAAGTCATTTATTGACTTTTTTCTATTTTTTTAAGATTAATTTTTAAGTAATCTCTACACCCAATGTGGTGCTTGAATTTATAATCCCAAGATCAAGAGTTGCATGCTGTACCAACTGAGCCAACCTGGTGCCCCTTTTCTTTCTATTCTTATGCCAGAACTATCGTATTTTAGTTATTGTTGCTATATAATATGCTTTGATATTTGGTGGGACAGATAAATGGCAGATAGCTTAAATGAGAGGGAATAGAAAAACCTGGAGTCAAGTGTTTTACCTAAGAGTTTACCTACCACAACAGAGCCTGTTTTTACCCAGAAGAGGCTCCCTGTGCAGTATGCTCTCCTGGAGCTGAGGTTAAGGAGTAATTGAAAGGAAGAAGGGAGTAAAAAAGTGGGGATATAGGGCCATGGAATCCAAGCATCACTACTTTAAAATATGGCAGTGCCTATGTATTACAAAGGATGTGGTCTTCTCTAATTGGAGCTCAAGGCAAATTATTATGTAGGCAGTTTCTTTCTAGCACATTCTTTTTTTTGTTTTTGTTCTCACTTGCTTTTGACATCTCCAAGTTAGGCTGTTGATACCACTCATGCTCCAGAGAGTGACAGCAGTTAGATGTTAGGCTTTGTGAGTTTGCTGTTTCCAGGACTATGACAGGGAGAGAAGGTGGTACCTAGCACTAAGAAATGACCTCTCACAGTCACAGTGAGCCCTGTTATGAGGGCTGCTGAAGACCTTCAGTGAACAAAGGAGCCCCTTGCCCTCCTAAGATCATCACCTAAGCAATGTCCTTTTTATTCCCCTTAAGGCTTTTCTGTCTCTACTATGGATCAGAAGGGAATTATGAAAGGGTATTATGCCTCTGTTTAGTCATCAAATGTTTATTAACCTGTTAGTATTTACTGGACATTGCTTGGGAATTTTTTTTTTAAACTTTATTTATTTTTTAAGATTTTTAAAAAAGATTTTATTTATTTGACAGACATAGATCACAAGTAGTCAGAGAGGCAGGCAGAGAGAAAGGAGGAAGCAGGCCCCATGCAGAGCAAAGAGCCCGATGTGGGCTCGATCCCAGGACCCTGGGATCATGACCTGAGCTGAAGGCAGAGGCTTAACCCACTGAGCCACCCAGGCGCCCCGGGAATTTTAATATAAATAAAATATTATCCCCCTTTTTAAGGAGTTCGTTGTCAGGTCCAATAGTTCTTAGTTCCTTGCATTTGCTTTCCCAAAGTTTAGGCTCCCACTTCAAGGCCCTAAGGCACTTGACTTTGCCTTCCATATTTAAACAGATTCCAGATTCTCTAACATTTAGGGTTCCCACTTATGCCCACTTTGTGGCAGGAATGACCCCCCCTCCCCTTATCCCAGGACTAAGTTTGTTTTTAAGCATGCAGTATTAGAGCCTTTTTGGATTTTTCCTTATGATAGAATACTTTGTTTTAAATTTAGTGTGCCCCTTTTGCTAATGTTGACGTGACAAGATTTTCTTACCTTGCACATCTTAGATCTGGACTCTTCAAAGCCTGAGCATTACCTTATATAATTCTATTGTTGAATTCTTGGCGTTTGGGATACTTATGATTACATTTTACTCTATTCCTATGAGGTTCTGTTGTTAACAGGGACATTCCGGTGGGTCAGATGAACCTTGTAGCTGTGTCAAAACTATTTTACTCTCAGGAAGGCACAGTGGCTCTGGGTGCTTCTCTGTGGCCAGGGATATGCTTCTTTCTTCATTGATCCTGTTAAGTGACACGATCCTGTCTTTTGGGATGAAAAATACCCATGTGATTATATGCTCTAATTTATCATTCAGTGATCATATTAGCTATGTCACCTTTTGCTTTCTGTCATCTGGGCCCCCCTAAGCTGTGAGGCTATTACCCTTCTCAGGAAGGCACTGACTTACTCATCAAGGGGGACTACTTCCTCTCCATACTGCTCTGTCTCCCTGGAAGCCTTCCAACAGGACATCATCGTTTACAAATTGATTTGCACTGCCTTGGCCAGAATGAATTCTAATTCCAATTTCTTCTCCTACAGGCCTCCTACAAAATTCCAACTATTCCTGTCTGAGTTTCCCTTTCTTCTTGTCCAGTAGTGGCTCTTTGGTTTTGTTTATTTGGTGATTTTTTGACAAAAATCTACCTTTTATCAAGATTGTTTATCCTTCAAAGCCCTATTTGTTTTCCAGCTCTTCCAAGAAGCGTATCTGAAACTCAAACTGACTTCAAAGTCATAATTAATTACATGATCCTAGTTTGGTGCCTAATTATTGAACACCTTGCATCACAGGTTAAGGTCATAGGCCTTACAGACCGTTCTACTCTGTTTACAAGCTGCTCAAATTTGGGCAAATTATTTACCACTCCTAGGTTTCAATTTCTTCATTGGTAAATAGGGCTAAGAATGACCTTTCTTGGTGTCACTAGAGTCCCTGTACTGTTCTATATGTTGTAGATGATCAAGAAATGAAGAGGAAGTTGCTTGCAGCTTCTTTTTGCCAATGATGGGTTTACTTTAAAAAGTATTTTCCTGTGGCTCTAAGACAAAATTTCTTTTTATATTTTAAAGATTAATTAATTAAATTTATTTATTTGTCAGAGAGAGTGGGAGAGAGAGCGAGGGAGAGCATGAGCAGGGGGAGGGGCAGGCAGAGACAGAAGCAGGTTCCCCACTGAGCAAAATGCCCCATATTGGACTGATCCTAGGACCTTGGATTATGACCTAAGCCGAAGGGAGATGCTTAACTGACTGAACCACCCAGGTGTCCTAGGACAAAATTTCTTATCAATGTTGATTAAGAGTGGTCTATAGGCAAAAATTTTATTGAATTTTTAGACTAAGGATTATGGACTTAATGGATCATGATCTCAAAATTTCTGAATTAACAGTATAATGAGATTAGCTCAAATAATCTCATTGGAGCTAAAAACAGGGTAATAATAGTTGTCATATACCTGCCTGACAGATATCAAAAGAATGGATAGCACATTGACCAAAGTGTGTGGTCACATATAAATTATATCACTTACTGAAACATTCAGAGTGACTGGCTTTTCTCATGAATGATAACTGATTAATTTTAAGCAGATTTTTAGGAAGTTTGCTTTATGCATTGGTTTTTCTTAGATTTTCCTAGCAATCCTCTTGGTCATGTTTAATCATAGACTTTTTATTTATTTATTTATTTATTTATTTATTTATTTATTTATTTATTTGACAGAGAGAGACAGAGATCACAAGTAGGCAGAGAGGCACACAGAAGGAGAGGGGAAAGCAGGCTCCCCGCCGAGCAGAGAGCCCGATGTGGGACTCGATCCCAGGACCCTGAGATCATGACCTGAGCCGAAGGCAGAGGCTTTAACCCACTGAGCCACCCAGGCGCCCCTAATCATAGACTTTTAAGTGAGGATTGATTTAGTAGCAGGGATTGTTTTCAGAGAACTTGTTTTAATGTTGCTTCAGGAGAGTTACTGGCTGGCTCTAATTTGGCTTATTGCATAGGACAAGGCATTTCATTTCATGCCCTCATATTCTCCTTCTTATGAAGCCTTTCTGCATAGCTCATAATTTCTAGTTCAAGTTCTGTCACAAGTGAATTGTGGGATCTTAGGACCTTACTTTCTAAACAAAGGGATGAATTAGATGATTTTCAACAATTCTGAAAGTTAGCATATTCCCTTTAACATCACCATCAGTTGTGTGTGTATGTGTGTGTTGGAAGAAATAATATATTAACTGTATATAGGTTTTATGTATGATATTTTATAATAAATGGTACATGTAATTTTATGCCATTTTCATAACTACCACAATCAAAATTTGTGGTTAAGCCTTTTATATTGCAGCATTCAAATTTTCTTAGCCACTGACCTTTATAAATGACTTACTGGTATATTGGTTTTCTTTTTTTTAAAAAAAAATTATTTATTATTTGACAGAGAGAGATCACAAGCAGGCAGAGAGAGAGGAGGAAGCAGGCTCCCCGCTGGCCAGAGAGACTGATGTGGGACTCGATCCCAGAACCCTGGGATCATGACCTGAGCCAAAGGCAGAGGCTTTGACCCACTGAGTTACCCAGGCGCCCCTATATTGGTTTTCTTGCTTTTAACTCTCTCCTTTTTAGGACTTAGAGTATAACCTTGTTGAGAGTTCTAGGGCTTTGTTTGCATTTTCATTTCCTTTTTGGTTAAATTCATGTACATGAAATATTACATATATAACATGATATATATTCAATACATAATATATTACACAATACATTACACACATGCAGTATATAATCCAACTAGGAGAACAATTATATTTAATATATTTAAATTATACTTTCTATATATAACTTTTCCTTAATTGAATTATATATTGACTTTAATATATATTGAATTTATGTAATTTTATTCTTAATTGAATTATATATTGAAAGCCAGCTGGAAGATTTTGTCAGATAAATATTCCAGCTTGAAGTCCAGCCTCCATGATACATAGAATCATCATTCCAACTTCTATTAATTTGAAGAATTTTGAATTATTTTGAGTGATTCAGCAACTTCTGTTGCTTCTGATTGCATTGGCTGTGTGAAACAAATTTCTGTAAACTGAACACAATTTTAAAAATTAATGCTTTATTGTGTGTGTATGTGTGTGTGTGTTTGTGTGTGTGTGTGTAATCTTTTGAACCAATTCAAATCTCCTATTCCAAATGTCAAAATCCAAGTTTAAGGTAAGAATTCAACCTGATTAGTTCCAACAATAAAAATAACACAACTGATGTGGTTGGATGGATGTTTACCTTCAGATGTTTCCAGTTTGCACGTGTGCAGGGAATAATGACTGTTGGCACTTCACAACTTTTTCTGCTGCCTAGAGGTTGTCAGATTTTTTTTTTAGGCATCTGTTCTGTGGATCTCAATTATAGAAATGTTACAATGGGAAAATTATATCTTGGGAACAAGAAAGCATGGTATATAACTGTTGATTAATCAAGTGTAAGTTACTTCCCCTTGCTATCCTGCTCCCAAAGGCATGCTTGTATTATTTATATTGGTTTACCATAAATATGGTCCTTAAAAGATTTAAGGGTTTGAAAGCCACAAATATGATGATGCTGGGTGTGACCCAAATAAAGGCCACCAGATTGGTTGAAAAGCTTGGTGAGAGTTTCGGTATCCTCTCATTCCTCAGGGGAGCCTTTCTGTTGAGGTATCAAAAGCTTTCCCCTTGCTTCAGGAAGCCCATTGTCCTGTCCAGGGAGAGAAATTAAATTGGTAGGGCACTTCATAGATCTTTCTTCATCCTCCTGGACAGAGAAGAGAAAGCCGAACACCTGACACTTGGAAAGCTTAAGCCTCTGAATGAAAAATTGCCATGAATTTGAATGAAGATAAGAAGAAGGGGACAGTGAAAGATGTTCTACTGGTGAGGGATCGTTGGTGTTGGCGGCTGCCCATCCCTCTTATCTCACCTAATGGCGGGTGCCTGCCAATGTTTATTTGTCCATTGCCATTCACCAGCTGCTCCTCTACCATGTTGTTTTCCTTCCCAGATGGCAACACGATGTTCCACGATAAAACTGACACAAAAAACAATGCAAAATTTGTCTAAGAGAGGTTCAGCAAGCATGAGAAAAACATCTGATAACTCTCAGAGCCCGCCAAGTTCGCAGCTTACAGTGCCAGAGTAATTATGGGATGATTTGAACAGAGGCAATGCATGGGGAAGCCACTTCCAAATGTATCAGGTAGGTTTCCAGAAGAGGCGAAACATTTAGCTCTTTCGTTCCTCTGGCACCCTGACAGAATCAATGAGTGCTGCCTGTGGCTCCCAGAAGCCTCTACATTATGGAATCTGTGCTTTACCCCATGCCGCCTAATTAATGGCCCACTATTTTAAAAACTCTTTTATTCAATTAGACTCTGCTTTCAATAAGATAAACACTCTTGCTGTCAAAATCCTGGGAAACCAACATTTATAGGCCACCTTCTTGCCAAAGCATCTGCTTTTCTGTTGCCCTTAGTCTTTTATTCTGTCCAGTCTTCATTTGGCTGTTTGATTTTGTAAAAATTGATTGCTAATTTTGGGGAGTAATATGAAAGGAGAGAGTTTCTCTGCCATCTTGTTACTCTGAGGGCTACTTTCCCTTAGTCTCTATACTAGAACACAAACTAAAGAGATTCATTTTATTATTAGAGATTACAAAGAGCCACAGATGTTATTTAAAATGGGGCATTGACTGGGTTTCATATTCATCACAACTACTCAAAGTACTGCCTTTTTTATGGGTTACCATTACTTCATTTTTTGTTAGATCAGATTTTTAGGTGAAATACTAAAGACTTCTTTCTTTTTTCATTTGATCATGTGCCTCTTCATTTGCTGCAGAATTGTCTTCTAGGGATAATTGCATTCATGTCTGTTTAGCTAGATTCTTTGATAGTTATTATAGTTTATTTAACTTACTTTACAGACAATACTGAGAAAAAGAGTTTTTTAAAAATTTTTTTAAAGATTTTTATTTATTTATTTAACAGAGATCACAAGTAGATGGAGAGGCAGGCAGAGAGAGAGGAGGAGGCAGGCTCCCTGCTGAGCAGAGAGCCCGATGTGGGGCTCGATCCCAGGACCCTGGGATCATGATCTGAGCCGAAGGCAGAGGCTTTAACCCACTGAGCCACCCAGGCGCCCCGAGAAAAAGAGTTTTTTAAAAATTCTGTCTAGCATTCAAGGAGTCTGCCCCAAACTGGTTCAACTGTGAAAATGTTGTTTTAAAAATATTGTTAGTGAAAATAAAGAATAGAAAATACCCAATCAGGGGTGCCTGGGTGGCTCAGTGGGTTAAGCCTCTGCCTTCGGCTCGGGTCATGATCTCAGGGTCCTGGGATCGAGCCCCGCATCGGGCTCTCTGCTCGGCAGGGAGCCTGCTTTCCCCTCTCTCTCTGCCTGCCACTCTGCCTACTTGTGATCTCTCTGTCAAATAAATAAATAAATTCTTTAAAAAAAAAAAAAAGAAAATACCCAATCATCTTTTGTGAAATGTATTACTGGGGTGAATTAATTCATTCTTTCCGACTTATGAGTGGTATAATATATTGATACGACTTAAGAACAGATTTTACATTTATTTGGTCTGGGAAGGAAGTTCTTATTGTAGATAGTATCTAACAGGAAAACCCATTCAAGAAATGTTGACACATTCCCACATACAGGGAAAGGTTGTTGAAAAGGCTCAAGATTTCCTGCGTAAGACCTTCTTTTAGGTGTTACTGGTACTGCTAACATTGGCTGGGTCACTTAGTCTCTAATAATCTCTATTTCCTTTTATAGAGAATGGAAGTATGAATAGTAGTTGCCAACTACAAATGTTGCGAGGGTCACGTCAGTTGACAAATGCGAGAGTTTTGTAAGTTGTAATGCATGTTGCAGCTATTCGGCGGTTTCAGCGACGCCTTTCTGGTTAGCTGTATCTTCAGAAAGACTTCCTTCTTCTTAGACTCTAACTTTCCTTCAGTAGAGGATTTCTTTTTCTTTAATTTTATAATTTGTTCTCGCAGCCTCAAATCCTGGAGGACAGGGCAGTGTAGATTTTATATGACTGTTGTGAATATTTGACCTTCTAAGGGCAGAGGAAAGATCTGCATATATTAACTTTTGAGGCCATGCTCTAATTCAGTTTTGTAGGAAACAATGTCATTTGACATTTCAACCTTTTCGCAGGACAGATAGTTGGGTATTTTCCAAGACAGCAAGAGCTGAACTTGGACTTTTTCTTCCACTCGACCATATATATATACAGGTAGAATTAATATAATGTCCATATTCTAGTTCACATTCATGTTGGGTCAAAATGATTCCAAAGAACAGAGCAAGGTCAGATTGAGAACTTTCAGAATCTTGAGAGGTTGATTTAACTAATCAATGCCTGTTGGAGTTCATGTTCATCTAGAATAGAGCAGGGGTTCTTAATCCTGGCTTAAAATGACCTGTATAACATTTTTGCCTGTTTGGTTTCAATTCTTCATGGCTACTCTTGCTTACTTAATTATCTCTGGTGAAGTAAGGAAACTAGCAACAGCAGAACCCATGTCTAAACATTCTGACTTAAATGATTTAGAGTGGCTTTTCATTATCAAAAAACTTTTAAGCTCCCCAGGTGATTCTAAGTTACAGTTAGGCTGAGAACCACACATTTAGATATAAGTGCCAATAAATTATCTACCAGTAGGTACACACATCCTTCTTTGGTATTCGGCTAGGTTAGGTTCAGCTAGGCATGATTTTTGAGTGATCACTTGAACCAAGATTCCATTATAATTTAAAAAGCATGTTTTTGAGTTACAAATATTGACAGTAAAATTTTACATTTTCCTGCTCAGTAATTTATCTAGTTTTTTTTTATATTAACTTGGTGTTTCTACATGAAATATTAAACATGGGTCACCAGGTTTTTATTTAGAATAATGGATAAAATACATTTCTAAAATGGTAAATATTGGCAAATATGGAATCCATATACACAAAAGCTTTTGGGGACCAAGAGAAAAAGGGGTCCAAAGACCAAAATGTTTGAGGACTACTGCTTTAATCTATTATTCTACTTTCTTTAGTGCTTTGTGTCTATCTGGAATTATCTTGTTTATTTGTACATATATTGTGTGACTTTTCCTAATTAGAATACAAATAAACAAAGTACAGTTTATTCACTGCTGGCCTTCAGTACCTAGAAGTGTCTGATACAAAATAGGTACTATGGGTTGAATTATGTACCTTAAACATTCATATGCTTAAGTTTTAATCCCTGTTATTTCAGATTGTGACCTTATTTGGAAATAAGGTTGTTACAGGTATAATTAGTTAAGATGACCTTGTACTGGAGAAATGTCAGCCCCTAATTCAGTACAATTGGTGCCTTATAAAAAAGAGAAGTTTGTGCATGGACATACACACAGGGACTAAAAAGTTATGCTGCCTCAAGCCAAGTTACTTAGAGAAGCAAGGAGAGAGGACCGGAAGGGATCCTTCTCTAGCACCTTCCCTGGGAGCAGAGCCCTGCTGACATCTTGATTTCAGACTTCTGGCCTCCGAAACTATAAGACAGTAAGTTTCTGTTGTTCAAAGCCATTCAGTTTTTGGTACTTTGTTATGGCAGCTCTAGGAAATTAATGTAGTAGATATGCAATAAAAGTTGATTAGATGCATGAATCATCTACCGCTTCACACGTACTACAACATTTTTCACAGCAATCTGATCAAGTAGTGCTATTGTATTCTCTTTCTGCATGTGAGGAAACTGAGGCTTAGAGAGATTAAATAACTCACCCACGGTCACATCTCTCTGCCTCCTTAGCTGGAGCTCCTAAGCTCTGAACTGTGTGGTCTGACAGATATACCTCATAATGTTATATATGAAAACAGATGGTTGCCATGAATAAGCAGCAGTATGCACAGAAAGGCTACTCAACTTGGAAGCCCAGTATCTGGAATGTCAAGTATTCAATGTCTTATTCAATTTAGCCTTCTTCACCCTATAACTCCCAGCCTGACTCAGGCTCAAAATCTGCAGTGGGGAAAGAAGGTGTGGAGTCTGTCTTTGCTTTCTGTTTTCCACCTTGTCCTACATATTTCCCAAGGTCACGGGGAGGTCAGAGAGAAGAGGGAAAGAGGGAATAAAGGTCTTTCTTAGTATAGTGGCCACATGACTTTGTAGCCTTCTGAGTGGCAGATGGGATATTACTTTTTTTTCTTTAGAGACCCATATTATAGCATTGTTCCCTGCCAAAAGAAGATGCACCCTCTGGCTGACTCTGGTCTTGGTTCTTTCTGTTGGAGTACCTAAACCTGGGTGGTAATCACTTGGGCATGACCCTTTGATGACAACTCCAGTCCTGCTACTTTCCTTGGCATTCATTCTGGCTCAAAGGAAATATTTGGCTCTTTTGTCCCATAAACTCTGAAAGTACAGGCTGCTCCCACTATAGCTCTCTCTTATCCTTTGCCATAAAAGGCAACAGTTCCTGCAACCCTCATACATTTGCATTCTTTCCAGACTAGAATCAGCCTCTAGGTTCTGTGTCCTCCAAACTGCAGGGGTTGTATGTTAAGCCCTCTGAGAGGTTTTCCAGAAGCTTCCCACACTTGGGTTGAGTGGTTGTGGTGGGAAATATCCTGATACATCTGGATTTTAAAGGGAGTTTTGTGATGTCCTTATGGATCAAATCTTGCTAGGAAGGTTATTATGACCGAATACTAAAAATACTGGGTATAATAAAATGTCCACATTCCAATCCATGGATCATTTTAAGCAATTCAGCTGTTCTTACTAAACATCTACCATATGCCAGACACTGCCCTAGGATAAGAGACAGCCCCAATTCCTAAATTCATGTCCAACAAATTCCTTTGGACAGTATCCTGGTGTGTATGTTAATGAACCTTGGGTGAGGACTAAAGGATGGGCAGAGCAGTAGGAAGATAGACTGAGGAATTCTGTGGGTGTGTGTGCACTCACATGGCTATGCTGTCAGCCAGGTTGAATACCACTGACCAGGCATTGGGCTTATCACAGGAAAAAGTTCAGAGAGGCCAATCTGAGTGGTCATCCCATGTTTCCATATGAAAACTTGAAGAGTTCATATTGCAGCTGGAGTGATAGCCTAGTACAATGCAAGGTGATATTTAATACTAGATTAGCATATTGGACAAAGCTTTGTGCTAGCTTGGATGGTGTATCATAGAAGGGAAGTGTCATTAGGTAGACAGCTTGGGTCAGATCATCTCTTTATGCATCTCAGCTCTATAATTTAGTGATGGGTGTGGCCTTGGACATACTCACTTAAAGATTTTATTTATTAATTTGACAGAGAGAGAGGTCACAAGTAGGCAGAGAGGCAGGCAGAGAGAGAGCCGGAAGCAGGCTCCCTGCTGAGCAGAGAGCCTGATGCAGGGCTCGATCCTAGGACCCTGAGATCATGACCTGAGACCAAGGCAGAGGCTTTAACCCACTGAGCCACCCAGGCGCCCCTTGGACATACTCATTTAAACTTTTCAAGTTTTAGTTTCCTTACCTGCAAAACATACTCATTATGTTTAGCTAGCTAGATCTTGTTACCTTTTGCCATATATGGTTTGAATAAAAATAGATGAAGCTTGGGGCATCTGGGTGGCTCAGAGTGTGACCATGGTTAAGCAACTGCCTTCGACTCAGGTCATGATTCTGAAGTCCCAGGATCGAATCTTGCATCAGTCCGCCAGCCCAGTGGGGAGTCTGCTTTTCCCTCTGGCCCTCTCCTCCTCATGCTCTTTCTCTCTCTCTTTCTCTCTAATAAATAAAATCTTTAAAAAAATAGATAAATGTCATAATCAGGGAAAATACAGATAAAGTGGGTAGTAAAGATTGGGAGATATAAAATATAGAAGTATAGTTCATATACTATATTACAAAAATAATGCATATTAAGGGGTACCTAGTGGCCCAGTCAGTAAGTGTCCCACTCTTCATTCCAGCTCAGGTCATGGTCTCAGAGTGTGAGATTGAATCCCACATTGGGCTCTGTGGTGGTGTGAGGCCTGCTTAAGATTTTCTCTTTCCCTCTCCGTCTGTCCCTCGCCACCTCTAAAAAAGTGCTGAAAATGTTGGAAATAAATTTGAATTTGAATTATTAAAAAATAATAATACATATTAAAATGCCTCATAAACTTCAATATTAATTAATAATATTTATATTATTTTCTAGGTTCCAAGTACTATCTATGAGTCACACACTCTCACTAAGTTTAGGTCATAAAGATGCCTAGAACTTATGCAGAATTTCTTAAATGAATATTATAAAATATTGTGGAGCTGATTTTTAGAATGGGAATCATACTCTGAGATCCAGAGTCTCAGAAGAATAAGCGTAGATATTGCTTCTGTTCCTTCTGAAGGTTTCTTTAGTTCATATTACAGTTTCAGCAAAACTCTTTATTCTGGCTTCTCAGTAACTGAATAATTTGGTGCCTGCCAGACATGCCTTTACTAATCTTTAGGTCTGAAGGATATTAATCTCTTTCTAAAACACATAACTCTTTTGCCCCCTTTCCTTGCATACACATACACCCCCCTCCTCTTATGTGCAATTTGGTATGCTTAATAAATTCTAGTGATCAAATAGGGAGTTCTTTAGTCAGTAGGAAATTGTCTAATTTGTCTCTGGAAGAAAAAAAATCTTAATTACCTTTTAGAGAATTTGTTTAGTCTTAAATGATATTAGAGTATGGGGAAAGCTTTCCTTTAGGGAGGTGCAAGACTTAATATGTTAAGAGCCTATTAAGAGCAGTGTATGATTTTTGCATTTATTCATTAGTTTATTCCACAAATATTAATTCATAGCCTACTAAATACCAGTCAGCACTCTAGGCACTAGGGGTATATCAGTGATCAAAACAGAATGAAAAAGGCAAAAATATCTTACTGAGTTAACTCTTTATTTGGTCATCAGACTATAAATAAGATATATAAATAAAATATCCAGTGCTAGGACCTAAGAAGAATAAAGCACAGGCAGGTAAATGAACCACTAGAGAAAGGGATGTTCAGTTTGGATAGGTGGTTGGGGAAGGTCTCAAGGAAGGTCTCACTGAGCCTGACTTATCAACTGCCCTGTGGGACAGTCTGCCTCTGGCCTCTTCTGGGAGAGCAAGCTCAGAGACCTGGGTGTGGCAGTGGCCCTGGGTTAGAGGGCTGGAGAGCACCTGGTGTGGCTGGAATGGAGTGAGTAAGTATGCAAGTGGGAGGTGAGGTCACAGTTAATGGGGAATGAGGGGCAGTCATGGAGTCAACTCTTATCTTGGGGCTGATGGGGAACCATTGGAGGGCTTTGAGTGGAGAAGTGATATGATCTCACAGTTTAGTGGGGTCACCCTCATTGTTATGCTGAGAATAGACTGAAAAGGTAGAAGTGGAGACCATTCAGGTGGGTATTGGCAATAATCTAGGCAAGAGATGATAGTGGAGATTGTGAGAAATGGTCAAATTTTGGGTGTATGTTGAAGGTAGAGCCAAGAGGATTTACTGTGGGACTACTAGATGAGGAGGTGAGAAAAACAAGAGTTAGGGAGAATGGCTCTGGGGCTTTGGTCTGAGGAACTAGAAGAACTAAAGTCATGATGGGAAGCATCTTGGAGATATATGCAGCCTCTCTTCTCTCCACTCATCTCCCCAGTTCCTATCCCCATGTTGCCTCTTCTATCTTCTTCAGCTCTTTAAAGCTCATTCACAGGGACGCCTGGGTGGCTCAGTTGGTTGGGCGGCTGCCTTCGGCTCAGGTCATGATCCCAGCGTTCTGGGATAGAGTCCCACATCGGGCTCCTTGCTCGGCAGGGAGCCTGCTTCTCCCTCTGCCTCTGCCTACCACTCATTCTGCCTGTACTCGCTCTCTCTCTCTCTGACAAAAAAAAAAAAAAAAGAAAAAAGAAAAAAAAGCTCATTCACAGATGTCTTGCTTCTTCAAGCTCAGGACTGTCGCATTTCATCCTGTGACATCTCATTTACCATCTTGTTTAGTTTTTCATTTTGTTTTTGATTTGTATTTACTAAAGAGAAAAAAAGGCATTACAAACTTCCTAAGGGGCGCCTGGGTGGCTTAGTGGGTTAAAGCCTCTGCCTTCAGCTCAGGTCATGATCTCAGGGTCCTGGGATCGAGCCCTGCATCCGGCTCTCTGCTCAGCAGGGAGTCTGCTTCCTCCTCTCTCTCTCTGACTGCCTCTTTGCCTACTTGTGATCTCTGTCAAATAAATAAATAAATAAATATAAAAAAAAACTCCCTAAGAGCTAAATATAATATGGTGAGAATTATGGCCTTTCAATTCAGAGGTCCTGTTTTCTTCTCTTCTTAATATAATGAAGCCAAAAGATTGATGGACTGGATATTAGGAAATCCACATTATTGTTTAGGCTCTCTGATCTTGGGTCATAAGCAACCATTTTATGGACTTTAGTTTTGTCATCATTAAAACCCAAAAAAGGATACGTGACTGGTGAGGTCATTTCTGGAGCTGGTAAATAGATGATTACATCTTCATCCCCGGTGATTTCTACTGGTCAGAAGTAACATGGCTCCAAGAATGATACAGAATCTTTGGAGCTGGTTCATACTGATGAGATATCACTGTTAATATATAAACAATTTATTAAGTACCTAGTCTATTCGAGGCATGATACTAAATGCTACAGAGAATATCAAAGATGAGAAAATTATGTTCTTTACCATAAACATCTAATCATAGTCATTTACACAACCAACCTACTGAAAGGCATCCTGTGGTATGGTGATGAAAGGTCAAAATGAAAGTATAAAGATCAGTTCTAACTAGAGAATGTCCATTAGAAAAGACTCAAGAAATTGACATTTGAGTTTCATCTTGAAGAGTAAGATTTTAATAAGTAGAGATGAAAAAAAGAGCATTAAGAGAGCTATAGTATGCTGAGGGAAAGGTACGCTAACAAGTTTAGAGAATGGTGAATCATTTAGCTTAGAGGTCAAGGATGTATTAGAAAGTCTGGAATGTTACCCAGAGGAAGGTAGCTTGGATGTCCAGGAAATGGCCAACCTCAGTATTGTTTCAGGCCTTCACACCTTGTTTCTACTCCTTACCATCACTTTCTGACCCTGCTCTGTTCCCTGCATTCTTTAATTAAGCTAAGCTCCTTGAACAATGCAATCCTTCTATCATAGATGACATTAATTTCACTTGGCTTTCTCCAGCTCTATGACTTGCTTTGTAGTATTGCTGTTCAACCCCAGATCTGCAGCCATAGAACATTTAGAAGCAATGGTTAGTAAACACCTTTGTATATGAAATCTCTAGGCCATTTCTTAATCACCAGTGAATTTAAGCTTTCCAGGTACATTTGATCACCTTTTCTTTTATAACTTTATTAATTAATTCTCCAATATTCTCTCCTTGTGTCATGAAGTCTAGAAACAATTCAGTGATTTACTAATTGCCTTTAACAATTCTATTAATAATCTTAAAATGTATAATACTGCCTTTGCTATGTAAGTTTGGCATTGTAAAGATTTATGTAAACTGTATCAATAGCACAAGAGGAAATGTAGATACACATATTATTCCTAAACAAAGAATATACATTACTATTATTTAACAGATTGACCATTAGTGATCTTTGTATATGTAATGTGAGCCTACATCAGGGAATTTTTAAGATGTGGGAGTATATGAGAATGGATGAGGAGTGTCCTGTATCTTTCTTTTCACTAAATGCTCATAGAGATTTAACATTTCTCTTAATTATCAGTGTAGACAATAAACTACATTCACTTTATCAATACTTGTGGATTTGTCACCAGTAGATATCATAGATTTTTTTGGCATATGATTGTTGCAGGTCTCTCAAAATGTCATTTATGTTCATCACTACTTTAAATTATTGTAGTTATTATATCCACCATTAGATATGAGTGTTTAATAAGTTAAAGAAACATGTATTATTTTATCATAATTTTTTATTTTAAAATGTTTTGATGTCTTTACATATAATTGGTATCTTTGTTCTTTGTGTTTTATTATATACATTTAGAAATATTATTCTCAGAAGAGATCCACAGATCTCCCTGGACTGTAAAGGAGTCCTTGGCACACAAAAAATTATGAACCCTGCACTACATAATGTTTTGAATTAGATCTAGAATGATAGATAGATAGGCTATAAGATCAGACTTCCCCCTTTGCCACTCCTATTTTCATGAATAAATGGATGATCCAGAAGTAATGGACACTCTTAATGTTTTGATAATATGGCTATAGCAAAGGATTGAGCATATTTTTCATAAAATCTCCTTTTCTGTTTAACTAAATGGTTATGCATGGTAATCAAATACAGAGTGCTTCAACCCAGATAGAAACTTTAAAAACCTGGTGCAATCTTGGAAATGTTAATAGGTATATCATATTTAATATCATATTTTCTTTTTTTTAAATTTTTTTTTAAGATTTTATTTATGTCAGAGAGAGAGCAGGAGCGAGCACAGGCAGAGTGGCAGGCAGAGGCAGAGGGAGAAGCAGGTTCCCTGCTGAGCAAGGAGCCCGATGTGGGACTCGATCCCATGACGCTTGGATCATGACCTGAGCTGAAGGCAGCCGCCCAACCAACTGAGCCACCCAGGCGTCCCCATATTTTCTTTTTTTAAAAAAAGATTTTATTTTATTTATTTGACAGAGAGAGAGATCACAAGTAGGCAGAGAAGCAGTGGGGGGGGGAACAGGCTCCCCACTGAGCAGAGAGCCCGATGCGAGACTTGATCCCAGGACCCTGGGATCATTACTTGAGCTGAAGGCAGAGGCTCAACCCATTGAGCCACTCAGTCGCCCCTAATATCATAGTTTCTTTGTTGAGTATGTATTTAACATAGAGGAAATGCTAACAAATTATTTCTACAGAAAGATTTATTGGTTTGTCACTTGATTTGAATAGTTCCTCAAGTAACTATGCTTTGTCATTATGTATAGGTATACCGATACATTTATATGTATAGGGCTATAGTTATGTACATATACATGGATATACTTAGATATCAAAATATTTTATTTATTGTGTAGTAGAGTCATTTTTTATTAATGATATGCTTTATAGCTAAGACTTAAAATGGGAATTTTCCATTGCCTTAAAGACTAATGTTTTCTTTTTTTAAAAATTTATTTTTATTTTTATTTAAACATATAATCATATAATGTAACCCCACCACCCTCTCCCAACCCCTCTCCCCCCCCACCCCCCTCAGTTTGTTTTATGACATTAAGAGTCTCTTTTGGTTTGTCTCTCTCCTGATACCATCTTGTTTCATTTATTCTTTTCCTACCCCCTTAACCCCCACCCCCGTTGCATCTCTACTTCCTCATATCAGGGAGATCATATGATAGTTGTCTTTCTCCGATTGACTTATTTCCCTAAGCATAATACCCTCTAGTTCATCCATGTCGTTGCAAATGACAAGATTTCATTTCTTTTGATGGCTGCATAGTATTCCATTGTATATATATACCACCTCTTCTTTATCCATTCATCTGTTGATGGACATCTAGGTTCTTTCCATAACTTGGCTATTGTGGACATTGCTGCTATAAACATTCGGGTGCATGTGCCCCTTTGGATCACTACGTTTATATCTTTAGGGTAAATACCCAGTAGTGCAATTGCTGGGTCATAAGGTAGCTCTATTTTCAATTTTTTGAGGAACCTCCATGCTGTTTTCCAGAGTGGTCGCACCAGCTTGCATTCCCACCAACAGTGTAGGAGGGTTCCCCCTTTCTCCACATCCTCACCAGCATCTGTCATTTCCTGACTTATTAATTTTAGCCATTCTGACTGGTGTGAGGTGGTATCTCATTGTGGTTTTGATTTGTATTTCCCTGATGCCCAGTGATATGGAGCACTTTTTCCTGTGTCTATTGGCCATCTGGATGTCTTCTTTGCAGAAATGTCTGTTCATGTCCTCTGCCCATTTCTTGATTGGATTATTTGTTCTTTGGGTGTTGAGTTTGCTAAGCTCTTTATAGATTTTGAATACTAGCCCTTTATCTGATATGTCGTTTGCAAATATCTTCTCCCATTCTGTCAGTTGTCTTTTGGTTTTGTTGACTGTTTCCTTTGCTGTGCAAAAGCTTTTGATCTTGATGAAGTCCCAGTAGTTCATTTTTTCCCTTGCTTCCCTTGCCTTTGGTGTTGTTCCTAGGAAGAAGTTGCTGCGGCTGAGGTGGAAGAGGTTGCTGCCTGTGTTCTCCTCAAGGATTTTGATGGATTCCTTTCTCACGTTGAGGTCCTTCATCCATTTTGAGTCTATTTTTGTGTGTATTGTAAGGAAGTGGTCCAATTTCATTTTTCTGCATGTTGCTGTCCAATTTTTCCAACACCATTTTTTGAAGAGGCTGTCTTTTTTCCATTGGATGTTCTTTCCTGCTTTGTCGAAGATTAGTTGACCATAGAGTTGAGGGTCTTGTTCTGGGCTCTCTATTCTGTTCCATTGATCTATGTGTCTGTTTTTGTGCCAGTACCATACTGTCTTGATGATGACAGCTTTGTAATAGAGCTTGAAGTCTGGAATTGTGATGCCACCAACTTTGGCTTTCTTTTTCAGTATTCCTTTGGCTATTCAAGGTCTTTTCTGGTTCCACATAAATTTTAGGATTATTTGTTCCATTTCTTTGAAAAAATTGGATGGGATTTTGATAGGCATTGCATTAAATGTGTAGATAGCTTTAGGTAGCATAGACATTTTCACAATATTTATTCTTCTAATCCATGAGCACGGAACATTTTTCCATTTCTTTGTGAAAGACTAATGTTTTCTATGTGTAAATTTCTCTGCTTCTTATCAATTGGGGTTTTAAAAAATGAACTTATATAAAATTTCCACTAATTAATTTGTTCAGTAGGTTGTATTGCTATGTTACATTGCAATTTAGTCATCAATTCCTCAAATATTAGTATAAAAGATAAAATTTGGGATTTTAAAATTTACTTTTCAAATGAATTATTTCTGGCAAAGATACTTGCTCTGTTTATATATTACACTATCTGTTTATCCACTGACACATTACTTTTGATCCTTTGCTGCAACTTCTGGTTGAGAGCAAATTTCCTATTTTAGTTACTTTGTAAAGCTTTCTTGTACTAGGAAAAGGCAGAGGTGATTTATACCTTCTACATACCCCTTACAACAAATAGTCATTTAAAAGAGTGATTATTTGTTCATATTTTTTTCTATGCAAATATTGAATGGACTCAGGTGTGTCATCTGTTATTATCTTGCTGTAATAGGTTTTATTCTATTTGTGTACATTGGATGTCTCTAGTTGGGTTGTGTTTCAAGTTGCTTTCTATATATGTCTGTTATTTGGGTGGTCAGGTAACTGGACTGAGTCCCTGTGACTGGGTTTCATGGTCCATGGCATCATCTCTTGTGTTTCCAGCCTTTCTAGTGAAGGAGCTGCCAAGGTGCCCTGGATCAGGCAGATGCTCAATAAATGCCAATTCACGACAAATAGCTATCTGATCAAAATGTTCCTACTACATCTTCAAATCTCTTCTGATGTAGGTGCTGTTGAAACTTTATTTGGTCATGTAAGTGGCCATAATAGACCCATTTTATGCTGTGTGATTTGGGCAATATATGGAATCAAGGCAGCTTTGTGTTTTGGAATTTCAGAAAGTCACCTTCAGTAAAAACATGGTATAATATCTGAGGTATATATCACATTAGAATATTTTACTGTACTTTGTCAAGCAGGCATCTCCAGTGCCCGTCCACCATACTTAGCGCTAATCTGAATGGAGCACTAATCTGAATGGGGAAGTTGCTGTGTAGATCACCTGAGAGAATATTTAGGATGATCATCAAGATATCTTAATGCTCAAAGATATCTCTCAACAAAGACATAATTTCCCATGACAATGTATTTTGAAGTTTGGTGTTGACCTAGTAGGTTTTGGGTTTGTTGCCTATGTATAACCAGGTAGTTTGCCAAGGTAGAGGTCTGTGGGTTGCAACTAACAATATACTGCATTTTCTACAGATATTTTAAAGGCAGAGATCTAGTAAGGACGCCATAGAACTTTGAGTTTCTCCTCTTGTCTTTGAAAAGCTTATGCTACCTAAAAACTTTTTGTTTTGTTTTATTTTGATTTTTGCTGTGCTGAAACTAGTCCTAAAAGTTTACCAGGGAATTAAAACAAAATAGGTGGAAGGAAGAAAATCCATTGCAACAATGATGTAACTGCACATTTCCTCCCTGTTAATTATTTCACATCCCTCCAGCCTTTCCGCTGTTATAGAGCCCCAACAAAAGCCGGGCACTGTGCTAGGTTCTGGGGGGGGTGGGTATAGAGATGAACAATATATAGTCCATGTCCTCAAGGAATTGACAAGCTATTTTGTAAAGAGCTAACTACAATATAGGACAGAATGAAATAAACACTAAATGGAGAGAGAAGAGGACAGATATCTATTGGCCACAACCTGTCCTAAGAGACTGCTTATATGACAGAGAACCATGTGTTCCTTGATGAATTGCTATTAAAATCTAGTGTTCGACTGAGAGGTTAAGAATATGCTGTGTTTGCCGACCAGGGTTGAGAGGGATCTATAATGAAATTCATTTAATGAGGCTCTCTGAAAGCAGAAGTGCTTTTACTAGAGGCAGCTTCCACTTGTCTAGTCATTATTGTGGTTTGCTTATGAGTAAAGGGCTTTGTTGTAAACACATTCTTTTTCCAAAGGGCTCTTTGGACAATCGAAGGGGATTGCAATTCTCTCTGCAGGCCAAAAGAGGGCACTTGGAGCTCTCTGAATGGCTGTTACAAACAGCAGCAGAGCTGGCATTTGGCTCAGATTTGTCAGGATGTTTTCTGATTCCCATAGAATAGATCTGATTAAAATATAGTTTTGGAACCTGGACAAGATGTGGAACTTACGGATAGGTAGGCTCTGACTTTGGTCTTTTGAAACTGAAGACACGTATTTATTTAAGTACATCTAATATTAGTGATTTGCAATCTTATTCCCTTTGTATATATAGAGCAGTAATATATTAGTCTCAAAAGGAGCCACTGCCTTGATAGCCACAGAATATAGCAGCAAAAGACTAATGTTTATATTCACCCTGAAAACTTACCTTTATAGGTCTGTTGCCAAAACTCTGCTCATTTGTGCTTTGTTTGGACATTTGATTATGGAAGCTTCGCTTCTTCCTTTTATTTCCTTTAAAAGTCTTCCATTTCCCAGCTGGGAATCGTTGGATTATTTTGAGGTGTAGAGACCATAGTAGCTCATAAGATGGGGCCCTGAAGCTTGAAACTAACATTCTGAAGACTGGTTTGTGTAGCCAATATAAACATGACTGACCAACTTTGTTCACAATTGCAAGGATTACTTGTATTTTTGTTTTGCCTTTAAGGGCAATCTTGCCTAGAGGCCAGGATGAACTAGGAGATCTCTTGAGGTAAGATCAAGGACACTATAAGAATTTCCATTAATCCTTTAAAAACAAAATAATGAACTGGCCAGAGCATGGATATGAACTGGGATTCTTGAGTTTTAGCCTCCATCCAAAGTAGACTGAGCTGCAGAAATATCTGAGAGCCTCATCAGTTTGCATTTTTAGTTGACTTCCCAATTAAATGGAAAAAATAGATTTGTCCTCATTCATTTGGACTTTTCCAGGAGGATTAATTTTCACAGAGGCACTAACATAAAATCTTCAGGCATATAAAGACCATTTGTTTCTTTTTTATCTCTATCCTCAGTGACAAGCACAGTCTCTGGTGTATAGTAGTAATGGATTAATGAATATTTGTTGAATGACTGAAGGAAGGAAATAAAAACGATACAATAATACAATATTTTCTTAAGATAGCATACTTTATTATGTGATACTCTATTGACAAAGATTTTCTAATGACAGTGCTTACACCTTACATGTGTGTACTGCTTAAGATCTTACAAATACCTTTTGTGTATATTATTTCAGGTGAATCCTCAGTTCTGTAATTGAAGAAAGCAGAGTCCTGAAATTTTAAACAGTTTTTAAGAGCAGACACAAGTAGGATGACCATATCATTTATTGTTCAAATGAGGATAGTTTTTAGATTGAAAGGGAATAGGATTAATTATGTCACTTCAACAACACAAACTGGACTCTTGTGGGAACATGAAGTGAGCACTTGTATCTGGGTCTTCTGACTCTGTTAAGTACACTATGCTCTCGGAAGTATAATTTCTACATCTTTCCCTTGTCAGCAGGGTCATAATAAATAATGGTCATGAGGCCTTGCAGGATCCTCTAGTGCCATATGGATCTTACAGAACTGAACTGTTTTCATCATGGTTTTGGTGTTAAGTGTGTTTTTTCTGTTTTATAATTCTTTAGAAATTGGCAGACTATTGAAGACTGAAATGCTTGGTTAGTTTAAGCACTCAGTATCATTATTGCACCAAATAAAGTAGAGGGTTCTGTGTATCCTTTACATGTTCACAATAACATTTTGTATATGCCAAGGAGTTTGATAGTCTTCCCACTTTATAGATGAGGGAGATATATTTGTGATTTGTCCAATATAATCAATCAGTCATCATGATTAGACTCAATTATAAACTCCTGTTAACACATAGCTTATTTCATGCAAAAATGTAAAAACCCTGCCTTCATGGGTAGGTATCTGTCCATAGGTATCACATTTTCACCTTTTCTATTGTATTTGTACCTGATGGCCCAGGTTCTCTTGTTTGTGCATATGTATGCCTCACATATTTGGTTTACATACAGAATCAAAAATATTTTGTGCTTTAATTACAGTGAAGGAGGTCAGGAGATATAATAAAGGATATAATAAAAATAGCAATTTGGAGGGTAAAAATCATTAAGAATCATTAAGAATATTAAGTACCTGGACTTGTGTTACATTGTGAAGATGTTCTTAATAAAGTTCTGTGATCTCCATGGGCCCCAATATTCTCTCTGTCATTCAGGCTTTATTTCTTTGAGTCGTTCATCTCCTTTTTACTTTAATTACAATTATCTGTTACTGTCTGGAATTAGTTAGAGTGAATTGGGTGATGCTGTAGTAACAACCTGAAATTTCCTATAGCTTATAACCACAAAGGTTTAGTTTTGGCAAGTCCACCTGGGTTGGCTGCTCCATGTTGTCATTACTAGGCTGAAGGCACAGCCATTGTGGATATGTGACCAGTTTTGTGGTACTAGGAAAGAAAAAATGGCCAATCACATTCTGGCTCCAAAAGGCTTGTTTTGAAAGTGATACATGTTTCTCTTGCTTACCTGTATGTATCCAAAGCAAGTCATATGGCCAAGGATGATGTCAGCAAGGTGGGGTTGGTGGGGGGG
>RCUC01136350.1:0-77730 GCA_003697995.1 Taxidea taxus jeffersonii
TTTTTTCCTATAAACAAGTGCTACAGTGGTAAATTGTTTCCCTGAAGGGAAAATCCCCCAGCATCCAAACCACATCTTCGTACATATTACCCCCCAGGTACCTCTCATTATAAAAATTAGCAGTGCCTTAAGGAGGCTAACAAGGTGTGAGCAACTCTCTGCAGGTAATAACATGAAATATCGGCACCGCCTTAGCTTTAATTCTGTCCAGGTTTAAGAATCCCCAAGAATACAGAAGTCAAAAAGAAAAAGAAATTTTTTTCCCTTTTATCACCATCCCAGCTTCCATGGCAATATAACAGAGCCTAAAGATGCAGACACTGAGTTTATGAGGCAAATAATGAAGTTGATAGATAGGTCTGCACTCTGAGGGTGGAATGAAGATTGGACCAGGGACGGCCAGTGTTGGAGCAGCCCTCTCCCTTCCATCCATCCTGCAAGGGTCCCTAGTCAGCCAATGCACTGAGACTCTGACATAAATCAGGGGCAACAACGGATGAGCATGAAGAAACGGCCTGGCAGTCGAGGCACTGCAACCATAAATCAGGAACTAATTCAATCCTGTGAGATGCCTCGTTTGATTAATTTATGTCAGCATTTTCTGTGTTGTCAGGCTGTCCCTTGTGTCTTCCCTTACCCCTCCTTCCCCACCTCCTCTGGCACAAAGAAGTGTGGCTCCCCCGCACCGTGAAAGGAAGAAGGAAGTGGAACAGCAGTATAGACTCTAGAAGGCTGAGCATTTCCTCCCAAACTTAGACACGTGAAGAAAAAGGATGGGCCCTCACAGTGAACCCAGGTTCCAGATCAAATGAAATTACTAGTTTCTGTTTTTCAAAAGCACCATTCTCTGTACTTTATAGTGAAAGAAAGTCAACAGACCCCTACCTCCAACTATACAAGACACCTCCAACTATACAAGACAAAATAATTTTCTTGGCAGAGTTAGAATAATATATGAATATTTAATTCTCATGATACAAAGGTGATTATGATCATTGCAATTTATAATAGTGGAGAACTAGAAATGACCTAAGTAAGATACCTAACAATAGTAAAAGTAATTGTATTATGTCTCTATAGTGAATATATGTATTTACTTATATGCAAAATAATTCATTTGTATGGAAAAAATCCTCATGGAATTCTGTTTAGTGGGGAAAAAAGAGAATTAAACAACAGAACATATAGCATGATTTTGTTGTTTTCTGGGAAAAATATATGTCTATCTATATTTATATTATGTCTGTCTATTAAATTCTGTTTTTCTAGTTCTTTGTGATGAATGTCTATTTCTTGTGCACCAGAAAAAAGTACTTTAAGAATAGTCTTAGCAAGGATTAGAAAATAGAATTCCCAAATCCTGGAAGTAGAATATAGATCTGTTTGTCACGAGCTTGCTAGCATTATACAAGATTTACTTGGTGTTAGAGGATCAGTCTGAGCAGATGTAAAAAGGAGACTATGTTGTATTTGAAAGGACCAAGATCGAAGTGGGCAGCCCAGACCGCAGCTCGATTCAAACAGAAGATGCAACCATAGGAGAGGATGTGGCTAAGAGGAAGGACTTGCTTCCACTAAGAGTCTGCTGGAGTCATGAGCAGTAATAGTGCATCCTATTTTAGGCCTGATAGTGATAAAGTTCACTCAAAGTCATCTACTCTGTTGCTTATTTATTCTTGTTATTAAAAATGTTTATACCTTACTTACGTTGGTAAAGGCTAACAAGTATAACAGAAGAAAAACAAAAAAGAATGACTAGGTTTTCCATTATGGACTACAACCCATGACGGGTAACATCTATCAAGAACACAGTTTCTCTGTTCACACATTTAATTAGGAAACTTGAAATTGAAAGGAAAGGACAGGAAAGGATGATGAGCCCTAAAAGAAAATACTCTAATTCACTGACTGTGTGTCTTTTATTTTTAAAAGACAGTCTGGATTTGAAGTGTCCCTAGATAATCAGCATTAGGTAAGACTGATCCACCCTGGGCAGGTAAGTATGGTATAAACATTTATAGTCAGAATCTATATTCTCTTCCTTCATAGATGAGGGTCATGCCCCTACATGAAAGGCAATGAGTATGTGCATTGAATGAGATCTGTATATTGGGAGTCTGGCTTTTAGGTTACAAAAGATGTTCAATTAAGCTAAAGGAGTTAGGTGCCAAACAAAGATCATAACAGATCAGTATTTCTCAAACTTAGCTATTCATCAATAGTATCTATGAAGCCTAATAAAAATAAGGACGTCCTGGGACACTATTAAGCAGAATTATTTTAGGTGGAATCTCTGAGTCCGTGCTTTAAAGTGGGTTTCCATAGAATTCAATATACAGCAGTTCTGGTAAACAGAGTTTGATGTATTTATTTCTATTCCAAAAACAAAACAAAAACCCTCGGGTGGAAGTTATAGAGAGCCAGATTTTAGGTTGGTATCAGCAAGTATTTTTAATATAAACTGTACAAAACTAAAGCTGAGCAAAACTGGAATAGGCTGCTTTATGAGGTAATGAGACTCCATCACGAAAAGGGAGCAGTGCCATAGTCTTGAATTATTTTGTATTCATGGCACTATTTTAACACAAAATCTTCTAGGCAAGTCAGCAATAATTCCCTCACAATCTCTCCCATGGTCTAAAAGTAAGTCGCCCCATTCAAAAGAGACTCCACAGTTGTCTCACAACGCTTTGGCCAACTTTGAGCACCACCCTGAAGTGTGAACAGAGCTGTCTGTCCCCAGCCTCCTTTCCATAGTCTACACATCTGCCCAGATGAGGTTCCCAGGTGAGGCATGTAACTTGGGTTTAGTGCCAGCTTCACCTTCTCCTGTGCTATATTACTCACACAAACGCTCAATGGCAGGTCACATGACCTCAAGCGTCAGGCATCACCATAACACTGCATGCGTTAGTTTTATAAAAATAAGGTTTAGTCCTTCATTAATACTTAGTAGCACACCTGTGAAGGGCTCAAGGAACACAGATGTATCTCTGGCCACCTGTTGAGAGCCAATGATCCAAGCAGGGTCTGGATGCATGCCTAAGAGAGATCTAACAAGGGGTGGGGAGCGGGGCTGCGTGACTTCCAAGGTCTTTTTCTACGATTTTATAATTTGAAAGAAGGAAGCGTAGATGACTATAAATTCTGCCAGAACCCCAAGGAAATCATATTCTTGAATCATTAATGCTAATTTATTATTTTGGACAGGTTGCTTGAACTTTATTAAGTTTAGCTAATCCACTGAGATGATTGAGCAAATAAATAAACAAATCAAAATCCTGCTTCCCCCTGGACATGAAAGATTGCACTAGGGCCAAGCTTTCCCCAAGAGAGAAACTCCAGAATCTACTTACTAAGGTAGTAAAAGAAAATGTGAGTAGGCTCCAGTGCTTTCTCTGACCCTGCCCTGCCCGTCCCAAGACTTGGTTCTCATGGAGAATGTGACTTCTCAGAGCTGTCACTTGAAATCCCAATAGCAGTGGTGCTACACTGACGTCCACAGATTTTTCCAGCTGCTGCAGCAAATGTGGGATCTCATTATGGAATCGGTGCCACACATTCACAGAAATGGCTCCAAATTTTGATATCAAAGCATCGAATTAAACATTCAGAATCACTTACTGCAGACTTTCATTTACTTTGTGAGGAAGAAAGAGAAAAAAGGAGACTGATGCACGGGGGGCCATCTGGCCATTTTCAAGATGCCTCTCTTCTTTTGAGCCACATTGAATAAATGAGGGCTTGCAGGAGGCAATTCTAAGGTTTAAGGCCAATTTAATATAGCTTTGTTGACACGTATATTTTAGGATTCATTTGGATCAGTCAAGGGGTGTATTTTCCAAGGACAAATGACAATAAGTGAACAAATTCGTTAGTACTTTCAAGCCAGGAGCTCTTACCATGACAAATCCTAATACCAATATGCTGAGGCCATGAAGTGTCCCTGGGACTCATTGGCCTCAATCATAAAATGGGAATTACAGCCTGGATTGTGAGAAACTGCCTTCTGTAAGCATAGTTTCTCTGTTTTTTGTTCAGGCAGAGGATGGAGAGTGTCAACACTAGAATGCTGCGCCCTAGTCCTCAGATGTGAATATGGATTCATGACTCACCACCAGCAGGCTGCCTGCTCATGTGCATGGATCACAGTAGCCTTCCCAAATGACCTGACCAGCCTCTGGGCCCTCTTCAACCCAGAAGGCTATTCTTTTAATGTGAAAATATAGTCATACACATTCATATGAATATGTACAAATATATATTCACATGGGTATATAATATATAAGCAATATCAAAATACTAAGATATACTAATACATAATATTCATATATGATAAAGATGAATATATATATATACACATATATATTTAGATATTTGCCAGGTGCAAAGTCCATACTAGAATCATCTTTTTTATCTTCCAGAGACTGACTGTGCATTA
Organism: Taxidea taxus jeffersonii; assembly: GCA_003697995.1. NCBI lineage: Eukaryota > Metazoa > Chordata > Mammalia > Carnivora > Mustelidae > Taxidea > Taxidea taxus. Next base: position 4,442 of record RCUC01136350.1, read on the forward strand.
GCTGAGGGAAATAAGACATACTTACCTGAAAGCAAGGGAAAGGATCGAAAGAAACAATGTTTTGGAATGGAGACAACCTCTATGTGGCAAAAATTCCTAATCACAGTACAGCATGTGCTCTGAGCAAAAGTCTGAGTGTACGAATGAGCAAGACACATCCAAAGAGGCCAACAGTTTTGGGGAGAGATCAAGTAAGAACAATATTCAAGGAAGGTAGATTTTTCCACAGTCTTAAATTAATAATTTGGAGGAGTTTAATAAGCATAATTGGAATAATTATTACTCAAATTCTGAGACAAGGAGATTAATTTAGACATGCAGGGCTCATACAAACACATGTACAGTATGTAGATGTTACAAAGAAAAATTACTTCTATTTTGGATTTTTACATTATTTCTCCTTACCGTCTCCAAAGAGGGGTTAAAAGCTCTGACTTAGAAACCTTAAGTAGTAAGAAGGTGTTTTTCTAAATGGCTGTCCAATCCGTTTCTGCCTCTTTTCCTCTGGACCCCAACCATTTTATTTACTATCCTTTTGGTGATCAGACATAAGCCCCCTCTGTCCCTTACATAAACAGAAATCCCAGAGGAAATGTTTAATTTTGTCTGTGTGGTATTGTTGGCTTGGTAATGTGTTTGAAAATACATAGGTACTTGAAGCATATGAATGTGAACTAAAGATAAATTAATAAATAATTTTAAAAAGCAAAGGAAGGCAGAGTAACATTCCATAAGGACATTCCGAGAAAGGGAAATCATTTTCCTAATACAACTACTAACAGACACTATAGGACATAGTTGGAACTTCAGAGGTGGGTAGGTGCTGGTAAATTTATTCCCATGGAGCTGGGACAAAGCCTCTTCTATGCAGATGCCCAAGGACACTGCATGTCACTTGTGGGGAAGGGGACACTCTGCTGCTGTACAAAGGAAAGGAAATGGCAAGCAGAAGGAACAGGTCCCTGAATCCAAGGAGAGTCACCAGGTAGGCATCCTCTTTCTTTTGTATCCTTCATGCAGCAGACATGTACTAGGCGGCTATGAAATACTGGACACCATGAGGTCAAAGGAGAATACAATTCAAATGTCAAAGAGTTCAGAGTCCATGAGGATTAGAAACAGAAATGTTTTAATTACTGATACATGCCAAAAGCAAAGGGTGAGAGCAAGTCAGGAAATAGGGTATTGGAACTGTGCCTTGGAAGTGAACTAGAGATTTGCTAGGAAGAGCAGAGGAAAGGAATTTCAGGTGAAGAGTAAGTGCGGGGAGATGACTATAGAAAGCTCAATGGCTGGAGAACAAAGTGGATCCTGGTAGCAGTGGGGTCAGGGGGACAGTGAGAAGGTGATGGAGGGCCTTGGACTATAGAACCTTTGTTTGAGGCCAACAGAAGCCCACAGAAAGTAACCAAAGAACCAAAACATGGTCTGCATCCCTTCTTAGAAAAGGCAGTGAGAATAAGAGGCTAAAAGACTGGGATGGTAGTGATAAGCAACCTAACTTCATGCTTATCAGAGAATTGTACTAAGCATGACCCTTGACACGTACCTTACCTTCCCATCACCACCCTAAACTAGAAGGGGTTAGATGAACTAGGGAGCCAGTGTTAGGGTTATTGTACCCTCTGCCCAGGTGAGTCCTCATGAGTTTCATACAGACCTACACTTCCCATTAGTGGGTGACTAAAGTGCTTTTGGCCACCAATGAGAGTGAAGAAAATTCCTCTCATGTGGAGATGAGCGTATAACCTCAGAAGTTGATTACAAATGCATGGTAATCAATGAAGTGTTCTTGCTTCTTCCCAGAACCTCATTCCCTTTCACCACCCCATATCCCTGCTCAGTGTCAACTCAATTAAAATCAGAACAAATGTGGGCCTCATGTAAATCATTTGCAAGTGGGGCAAGGTCATTTTAAGGACAGGAGAACCACAACTCCTCCGCTTTCTTTGCAGGGCATGCTCCTTTCAACCCGAGGTAAAGGAAATGAGAGGGACCCTGAAGGAAGGGGTAGGGGTTTTCTGAGAAAGATGAAGCTCGGGCTAGAAGAGATGATCACAGATTAGGAAGAGAGGCTATAAGCCTATGCACTTCCTGCTTTAGTTTCTCACATATGCCATAGGCAGGACCTTGATCATTATTATTATGGCAGGAAAGTGGCAAAGACCCTATGATGTCCATACATTATGCATAATCTGGGAAGATGCATATGCTGTGTCCATGAGCCATGATTATGGAGACAGATAGTATCACAGAAGCAAAAATATGTGAAGGAAATTAGGATTTAGAAACCTTTCTTTCTCAGAGCTTACCATATCCACACAACCTATACATGAATATTTATATCAACTTTATTCTTATGGCCCCAAACTGGAAATAACCCAGATGTCCTCCCACAGGTGAATGGTGAAATAAACTGTGTCACACCTAGACCATGGACTACTGCTCAGCAAGAGAAAGGGACAAACTATTGACACACAGCAACATGGGTGAATCCATATAAAGTGTGCTGTGAGGGAAAAAAACAATCTCAAAAGATTACATATTATATGATTTCATTCTCAAATGGACAAAAAAATTACAGAAAAGGGGTAGTGATGGATAGGGGTTAGGGATGGAAGGTGGAGACTGGGGTGGTTATGAAAAGCAACCTGGGGGGTTCTTATGTAGTTGGAACTGTTCAATATCTTGGCTGTCATGGTGGGTACAGGTACCCATATGTGTGATGAAAGTACATAAAACTAAATACACACACACACACACACACACACACACACACACACACAACCCTGGGTACAGGTAAAACTGGAGAAATCTGAATAAGATCAGTGGATTATGTGTCTGACCCTGGTTGTGATGTTATACTATAGTTTTGCAAAGTGTTACCTACCGCTGGAAGGAACTAGGTAAAAGTGAAACAAGATCTCTATACTATTTCTTACAACAGCATGCCAATTTATAATTAACTCAAAAAAAGTTTTAATAAAAAGTGATATGGGAAAAAAAGCCAACTTTATCCATCAATTATACTATTGTTCTGGGGAAGAAGTGTTCGTTGGTCCCTAAATTAAACTCCAGGGTGGTCCTTTCTCATCAGGAATCACTCTGTTCTGAATTGGATATCAGCTACTGACACTGACTCTCCCTCAGCTGGTCAATGTGCCTTGAGTCCTCAGTCCGGACAAAAGTTATGACTGGCAAAAAGCCGCCATCAGAGGAATCACTAATCCCTGTGCTCAGGTGTATGGTGAGGATTTACATAAATCAGGCATATTCTGTACTCTTGTTACTGGACACTTTCTCAAAGCCCCATCTTCAAAAAGCAATAAGCTGGTACTGATCCTTCAGCAAAGTAATTGGAGGGTAGCCTTCATGCTGACTCTCCCCTTCATTTCTCGCACTCCACTCTCCCTTATAACATCCTCCTCCCTTGTGTGGCTTTTCTTCCAGTCTACCTTCAATAGGGCTTGGCATGAAGAAACAAGTTTTCCCAGGGGAGGAGCTCCTAAATACATCCTCTTTGAAAAGTGCTGTTATTGCTGTTCTGTGTCTTCCCTTAGGTGTTTAACACTTTGAGACTTTCAAGACAAAATGTGATGCCACCCCTAATGCTAAATAATTTCACTGCTTTCAGCTGATGGCATATCTTCAACATTTCACAGAGCAAAATCCATGTAACGGGAATAAAAGAAAGCTTCCCTCGAAAGATGTCAATCTTCTGAGAGATGGCTCATCTCCTGTAGCTGAAATCCATGCTAAAGTGGGACCAAAAGATTAGCCATTCCCTTGATTTCTTATTATTTTGGCCTAGAAAAACATCTTAACTTTTTTTTAAAGATTTTATTTATTTATTTGACAGACAGAGATCACAAGTAGGCAGAGAGACAGGCAGAGAGAGAGAGGGGGGAAAGCAGGCTCCCCACTCGAGCAGGAAGCCTGATGCGGGGCTCGATCCCAGGACCCTGGGATCATGACCTGAGCCAAAGGTAGAGACTTTAACCCACTGAGCCACCAGGCGCCCCCATCTTAACCTTTTTAAAATGTTGAGAAAAGATGCAGCAATACAATTTGTGTGGTTATCTAAGCTGAACAGATTTCTTATTCTTTCTTATGAATACCAACCCAAGGCCAGCACAGCTTCCAGCTGACTACCAGTCATGCCCTGTAAGGATGACACAGCAAGGAAAGAAAGGAAGAGGCACTCCTCTCACACAATAAGGCCACCAACCAGATGTTCAACTTAGAAGAATGCTGCTCCATCCTATCTCCATAGGGGTGTTGTAAACCTCCAGCAAGTGGTGGTGAGTGTTAGGAATCTCCCAGGACTGCCAAGAGTTGCAAGACCACCTGTCAGAAAGTAAGGAATCCAGATCCAAGATGCCAAACTATCTATGCCTTACCTTCAGGAAAAGGAACAAATCAAAAGCCATGTACATGTTTAAGTGGGTATAAATCTCTGTGGTTAACAAAGGTTTACATTACAAGAGTGTCAAGGAACTTGGCAAAACTGAAGTCAAAGAGTGTGCATATGGTGTATATTGAGAATGGTCATAAATCCCTGTCCTTTCAAAGAAAAGAGAAAGTCTTTCTTCCTAGATAGCCATGAGGGTGCCTACCCCAAGTCAATTGGCTAGTCTGCAATTCTGGCCTATAAACAACCAAGGTGATTACAGAGTGTGTCAAGTAAGTTGAAAAGGTGTTAATTTTGTCAACACCACTGTATAAGGTGGACTGGCAAATGTCCATATAATGCCATTTCTAGCTCACAATAAAATCTCATTATTATAATGTTCTGTGAGTCCATATCTCTTGATTATAAGTATGTATTGAAAAGAAAACCTCATGAATGCCAATATAGGAATTGTAGTTAGACATGAAACTCTAAGAAATAAAATCTGTTTTCAGCTAAGTCCTTTTGGACTCTGCCAAAAGTAAATAGTAAATAAGTTTTTGCTGGATAAAGCAGAGAGAGGAAAAACTGTTAATAATCTCAAACTGTGTCCTAAATCCAATCTCATTCTGTAAAGTCACATCTCACTGTCTAGGACAAACTTTTACTCCACACAGGAGAGTCCCTAAACCTGTAGAATTTCCTAAAATAAAAACATTCTGATTGGTAGCAGAAATCCGAGCTGAGAAATAAGATAGTATAAATACATAGTATTGCTGAATTATTATCTCATGACCGTAAAATAATTTCTTCTAACTGCCTTGAGATAAGTATCATCTCATTAAACCATTAAAACAGATCTCCTCCCAACCTCTCTTTTCCACACAGTTATTACACTCCACCATCCAGGCAAAATCCTACCTAAACTTTTGAGAATGTGCTTCATATGAGACCATGGCTATGATATCTTAAGTGATGCAAAGAATCGTCAGGCTTGAGCTTTTGCTTTCCAGGTGCTCATAATATATTTGGAGATTTTAGACAAACATTCAAAATACATAAATAGAAGTAAAAGGTAGTGTATAAGTTAGGGCCAAACCAACTATTCAGCTCATAAGCCTGAGAGAAACCCATACCCTAAAGAGGAAATAAACCTTTAAAGAATTCCAAAGAGCTTCCTGCATATCTACTCTCTAAACACATGCTTTGCTTTTTAATTATGCTCAAGCCTACACTCATTCACATTAAGATACGATTACCCAGTTCTCAGACTCTACTTATGCAGCACAAACCCATTGCCCTGTTTGAGAAAATTCACTCTAGTTGTCAAGCTTGTCAGAGATGATCTGAGATTTTTAATAAATAAGGGGAGGAAATAGGGCTTTGGCTCTGGCCCCTAATCCTGGAGCAGAAAAAGAGGGTTACAAAGACAGAAGCTTCAGGTTGTGACCAGAGTCTCCAGCCTGAGATTTACTCATTAACATGTTTGCTCACGCATTCAACCCTCACTGAGTGAGGTGACTAGATGTTTGGGGAGATGCAGAGATAAATATGATGCAAAAATGGGAAGAAGTGTTGACTGCTGTAACAAAGGAAAAGAAGGAGGAGGAGTTGACTTCTTATCAGGAACAGAGGAGGCTTCCTGGATGAGGTGGCCTTTGGGCTCTCAGCCTTGTAGGATGAGGCAGTTGTGGGTGAGATGCAGCCTGGAAGGGCTGACGAAGGGGACAGCTGAAGGAGAAAGAGAGAGCCTTCTGTGAAGAGGTAAAAAAGTGAGCAAAGGCATAATGGGCTGAGTAGCAAGATTGGACTTGGCAGTAACACCTGTCTCTTAGATGGAAGTGTAAGTCTGTTGGCCCTTTATTATGTACACATAAAATATCGCCATTGGCAGATCTATAAAACCCAGGCTCATTAAATTAACTATCTAGTTAAAATAATTAAGGCAAGGAGCTCCACTTCAGTTCAGTAGGACAGTAGATCTTTGTTACCAACTAAGAAGCTATTCACAGAAGACATTGATTGCAAGTTTCTTAAATCTCAACAAATATGGTTTTAACCATATATTATTTAACATAGAGCAATGATATTTTCCAGGATGAGTGGAAATCTTTTTCTAAGCAGGTAAATTATTGTCTACTGACAAACAGTAGAGAATTGTTTCCCATAGGACATTGCTGTTTCATCCTACATGTTTTCTCCATTTCTCTTGGGAGGTCAGCAAGTGATGAACACACTTTGTATAGAGAAACTTGGAAGACCAGCTTGACTTTCTTTCCCCAATCTTTATTCTGTCATATTCCATTACCAAAAATTTCCAGAAACTTCTACAAAACCAATACTACAGAGCTATCAAAACTCATCCTCAAAATAGTCTTAGCTACAGAGAAGCCAAATGTAAGAAATGCAGCATATTAATGATCAACTCCACACCTTACAAAGAGTGTCAATCTATCAATCCAATCACTAGATTCGCCCTACAATACCTTAAGCAAGGCAAGAATTGACACCCATAATCAGAGTTCATTCTCCAATTACATTAGGATAATTATTGTCCATACCCATTTATGTTTGTTTAAGATTATTTGATTTCCTATACTAAAAGATCTTTTATTACCAACCATCAACATCATTATAGTGGTCCTAAATGTGAGGAAAAGCCACTTAAATTAATGCAGCTTCCTGACTTTATTTCACTGTGTCAGCAGGGCCTCTCTGAGAGCTGCTGCAGGCTCTAGCCAATCTCAGGGAAGGCAGACAGCCAAATACAATGGATTCCAACAGGAAGGACAAAATGGTGGCATAGTGGGGATGTGTGGAAAATTAGGAAACAATTGTGCCTAGAGAATAGTCCAGAAGGATAAAACTACTAAGAAAACTCAATGACAAAGGAGGAGGTGGGGGATGGACAGGAAAATGAAAAGCAAGAAAAATAGTTTATTTTGGTTCTCTGGCCTCATGACTATTTTATTTCAGGATAAAAAAAATGATTCATGGTTTATATGGTTACCTTTCTTTGGTGGAAGTATGATAGGCATACCTTCTGCTCCTCATACTTCCATTTTCCTAGCATGATGTGGAAAGAAATCTTTCAAATGCAGAAACTTAAATTCAGATGGCTTGTGAATTCTATAAAATGCAGGAGTTATGAGGGTAGAATAATTATTTTTTAAAATTCAATTCTTAGAAGACACCTATTAGTGCTGTTTGTGAAAGTAGTCACTTTGACAGCATAGGTACTTATTCCAATGATGGCACAACCACAGTTCTGGGCATCTATAGTGCCCTTTGAGTATTGCCACAGTAGGTTTCAGACCAGAAGCCTAGCCTCAAGCCTTTGTAGTTATTTTGGCTCTGATCCAAATAGATATTAGCTTGATTCTTTAGCCTTTGCATCAGGCTTGAATTTCTGTGACATTTAACTTCTTCTCAAAAGCGGTTCCACTCTGAAGGAAATCCAATTTTTACTTCTGATGGTGTACAAAAGGATGAGCTGCAGGCTCTGCATGTAGTTCCATAAAGTTAAGTTTTCTGTAAGTAGTGTAATAGAGAGGAATGGACACAACAGGGAAGAAATACCTAGTCTTCTAAAGTGTAGATTTTGAGGGCACAGGACTCATTTGCTTGTACCCTTTGGCTGCATATTTATTTGTGAGTATATCCAGGACCTAATAGTGAAAAGTCATTCAACTTCTGGCCCCTTGCTGGCCTTGGCCAACCTCTGCAGTGGATGCTTACATCAGGCACGGCAAAGTTGGCCACAGGCGAGGTGAGAGAGAGCTGAGAAAGAAGAGAAAGAGGAATGAGATTGGGGAAGGAAATGGTAAATGGAAAAGGCCTTGTCTGTACTATCTTCTTTGCTATCTTTGTCTAGCTCCTGGGTTACTCTGTGACTTCTGCTTTCCAACATTCAACAAATATTTATTACATCTACAATGTCCAGATGTTCTAAATGCCTTGGTTACAACCATGAACAAAACATATATTCTATTCTAGAAGGTGCAGGCAAGCCATAATCAATAGTATAATAGATAAGCCAATCAGGAAGACTTTTAAATAGCATTAAATATTATAGAAAACTTTTCAGATGGAGAAAGGTAAGGAGACAGGGCCTAAAGGGAAGTTTATCCTTTTAAAATATGATTGTCAGGTCAGCCTTCATTGATAAGGTGAAAATTAAAGAAAGATTTAAAGAAGCAGAGGGAGCCACCCATGCAAATATCTAGGGAAAAATATTTTACAAAGCCATAGCATGTGCCCTGAGACCGGAATGTGCCTGGGGCATTCACAGAATAGCAAGTCAAAGAGTGCCGCTGTAACAGTGCAAAAGGGAGGAATAGTGATAGAAGTAAAGAGGGATTGGTTGTGTGTGTGTTGGGGGTGGTTGGATTCTAGTAGACACAGAGCCCATTAGGGTTTGGAAATTTACTGAGTGAAATGGGGAGTGATTGTAACACTATGAGCAGAGAAACGATAAAATCTGATTGATATAACAAAGGGTGTTATATTGAGAACAGATTGTACAGGACAGGGGTAGCAGCAGGAAGGATAGTCAGGAAGCAATTGCAGTAATTCCTGCCTGCCAGAGGTGGGCACTTGTGGTCAGATATTTCACTTGAACTTGCACCTAAAACCACATTTACATACTGGTGCTTATGTTCCCACCTAAAATACACTTCCCTTATTTTTCCACTTGGGTGTAGGTCTCCTCAAGTTTGCTTCTGCTCAGATATCTGCTCCAGTTCTGGCATGAATTCCACAAGAAATTCCTGGATAAGACCAGAGCCAAACTTCAAAAATCAGCTCTGCAATTCATTGGCTTCAGGCCTGAGGATTTCTATTGAGCATTCACCAGCCAGATGCTGGACCAGAGACCTGCTTGCCCCAAACTTACATACCCACCCAATCTCTAATCTTTGCCTGATCTGACTGTTTCCCTCTCTTCAGATTCTCCTCCAAACCACACCCTGCCTTCTGCTCACCAAGAGGGGAGTGTGAGTAGATGCCAAGAGTAGCAAACAGTTAAGATAAATTGGGACTTTAAGCTCTTTCAAAAAATGGGCCATTGGCAGCTATACAATTGTAATCTACTATAGCTACCATGTTTAGAAAATGTGATAGCTCATCTCCTTCCCCAGTGTCAGGTATACTGTTAAACATTTACTGTGTACAACATTTTCTAAAGGTTAGCATATCCTTTATTTCTCGTGATCTTTATAATATCCCTGTGAAGTAAGTCATACAGATGCAACTGTCACATAGGTTTCTATATTTCCCAACTGATAAAGAGGTAAAACCAGAGATAAGAAGGATGAAATAAACTGTCCCAGACCACACAGCTGACAAGTGTTAGAGTCAAGACACATTTCCAAGTCATTTTAATTCTTTTTTTAAAAAAGATTTTATTTATTCATTTGACAGAGAGAAAGAGATCACAAGTAGTCAGAGAGGCAGACAGAGAGAGGGGGGCAAGCAGTCTCCCCACTGAGCAGAGAGTCCGACTTGGGGCTCTATCCCAGCACCCTGAGATCATGACCTGAGCCAAAGGCAGAAGATTAACCCACTCAGCCACCCAGACACCCCTAAGTCATTTTATTTCTGAAGCAAGATGCTCCAGAACACTAAGTCAGCTCTGAGTAACAAAAACAACAACAACAATAACAAAAACAAAAAACAGGTTTTGAGAATGTCTGTCCCAGTTCAAGGTCCAGGAATATTTTCCCTAGCTTCCAACCTTTAAAATCTTACTAGTCTTTTTTTTCTTAAGAGGAAATAACACCAGTCAACAAAGAGGTTCATTTCTGTCCAGCACTGGGTGAATGGCAGAGAATGAAATTATCTCCCAAGAAACTGACATCACAATTAACATTAGGAATACCCTGAGCTTTGGTCGGGGTAGCTTCATACAGTAGAAGGAGATTTCCTACCTTCAGGAGGAAACATTTGGGCAAGTCTTTCTTCACTTTTGTCCTTACCATTGATTCTTTGTGTGAAAGTCACTATTCAGGATAAAATAATGTCTGTGAAAAACAGTGGGAAAAGACATTTGTGTTTGCTCTCCTATCAAGTCCATAACTATCCATATTGTCACAAGGTTAATTTGGGGAGAAGGGGGAAAGAAAGAAACAGAAACAAACAAAAATAAAAATAGGGGGGAAAATCTTTATTTTTTCATAGATAATAAATGATTAAATTTAAAAAAAATTGTGATATTTGTCCTAGGGGAAGGTAAGAGAAAACTGTCATAGATATAGGGGATAGAAAAAATATTTTTAAAAATGTGCTTGTATGAAAACATTTTTAAAATAAAGAAGGCTGAGAATTACCTTGATCCCAAAACTGGACAAAGATCCCATCAAAAAAGAGAATTACAGACCAATATCCTAGATGAACACAGATGCAAAAATTCTCACCAAAATACTAACCAATAGGATCCAACAGTACATTAAATGGAGTTTTCACCACAACCAAGTGAGATTTATTCCAGGGCTGCAAGGTTGGTTCAACATCTACAAATCAATCAGTGTGATACAATACATTAATAAAAGAAAGAACAAGAACCATATGATAGTCTCAATAGATGCTGAAAAAGCATGTGACAAAGTACAGCATCCTTTCCTGATCAAAACTCTTCAAAGTGTAGGGATAGTGGGTACATACCTCAATGTCATTAAAGCCATCTATGAAATACCCACAACAAATATCATTCTCAATGGAGAAAAACTGAGAGCTTTTCCACTAAGGTCAGGAACATGGCAGGGATGTCCATTATCATCACTGCTATTCAACATAGTACTAGAAATCCTAGCCTCAGCAATCAGACAACAAAAAGAAATTAAAGGCATCCAAATTGGCAAAGAAGAAGTCAAACTATCACTCTTTGCAGATGATATGGAAAACCCAAAAGACTCCACTCCAAATCTGCTAGAACTTGTACAGGAATTCAATAAAGTGTCAGGATATAAAATCGATGCACAGAAGTCAGTTGCATTTCTTTACACCAACAACAGGACAGAAGAAAGAGAAATTAAGGGGTCAATCCCATTTACCAAATTGCACCCAAATTGCACCCAAAACCATAAGATACCTAGGAATAAACCTAACCAAAGAAGCAAAGAAACTACACTCAGAAAACTATAAAGTACTCATGAAAGAAATTGAGGAAGATATAAAGAAATGGAAAATGTTCCATGCTCATGGATTGGAAGAACAAATATTGTGAAAATGTCTATGCTACCTAAAGCAATCTACACATTTAATGCAATTCCTATCAAAATACCATCCTTTTTTTTTTTTTTCAAAGAAATGGAACAAATAATCCTGAAATTTATATGGAACCAGAAAAGACCTCAAATAGCCAGAGGAATAGTGAAAAAGAAAGCCAAAGTTGGTGACATCACAATTCCAGACTTCAAGCTCTATTACAAAGCTGTCATCATCAAGACAGTATGGTACTGGCACAAAAACAAACATTAGATCAATGGAACAGAAAAGAGAGCCCAGAAGTAGACCCTCAACACTATGGTCAACTAATCTTTGACAAAGCAGGAAATAATGTCCAATGGAAAAAAGACAGTCTCTTCAACAAATGGTGTTGAGAAAATTGGACAGCCACATGCAGAAAAATGAAACTGGATCATTTCTTTACACCACACATGAAAACAGATTCAAAATGAATAAAGGACCTCAGTGTGAGAAAGGAATCCATCAAAATCCTTGAGGAGAACACAGGCAGCAACCTCTTTGACCTCAGCCACAGCAACTTCTTCCTAGGAACATCGCCAAAGGCAAGGGAAGCAAGGGGAAAAATGAACTATCGGGACTTCATCAAAATCAAAAGCTTTTGCACATAAAAGGCAACAGTTAACAAAACCAAAAGACAACTGACAGAATGGGAGAAGATATTTGCAAACGACATATCAGATAAAGGGCTAGTATCCAAAATCTGTAAGGAGGTTAGCAAATTCAACACTCAAAGAACAAATAATCCAATCAGGAAATGGGCAGAGAACATGAACAGACATTTCTGCAAAGAAGGCATCCAGATGGCCAACAGACACATGAAAAAAGTGCTCCACATCACTGAGAATCAGGGAAATACAAATCAAAACCACAATGAGATACCACCTCACACCAGTCAGAATGGCTAAAATTAATAAGTCAGGAAATGACAGATGCTGGCAAGGATGTGGAGAAAGGGGAACCCTCCTACACTTTTGGTGGAAATGCAAGCTGGTGCAACCACTCTGGAAAACAGCATGGAGGTTCCTCAAAAAGTTGAAAATAGAGCTACCCTATGACCCAGCAATTGCACTACTGGGTATTTACCCTAAAGATACAAATGTAGTGATCTGAAGTGGTATGTGCACTCAAATGTATATATACATTTGAATGTATATACACATAAACATTGAATGTTTATAGCAGCAATGTCCACAATATCCAAACTATGGAAAGAACCTAGATGTTCATCAACAGATGAATGGATGCAGCCATCAAAAGAAATGAAATCTTGCCATTTGCGATGACATGGATGGAGCTAGAGGGTATTATGCTTAGCAAAATAAGTCACTCAGAGAAAGACAATTATCATATGATCTCCCTGATATGAGGAGGTTGAGAGGCAACGTGGGGGAATTGGGGGGTAGGAAAGGAATAAATGAAACAAGATGGGATCCGGAGGGAGACAAACCATAAGAGACTCTTAATCTCACAAAACAAACTGAGGGTTGCTGGGGGGAGGGAGGCAGGGAGAGGATGGTGGGGTTATGGACATTGGGGAAGGTATGTGCTATGGTGAGTGCTGTGAAGTGTGTAAAACCGGTGATTCACAGACCTGTACCCCTGGAGCTAATAAAACATTATGTTAATAAAAGTTTTTAAAAAAATACAGAAGGTTGGGATTCCTGGGTGGCTCACTCAGTTAAGTGTCTGCTGTGGATTCAGGTCATGATCCCAGGGTCATGGGATGGAGTTCCTCATCAGGCTCCTTGCTCAGCAGGGAGTCCATTTTCCGTCTACCTGTCATTCCCCCTGCTTGTGCTCAGTCTCTTATTCTCTTTCTCTGACAAATAAATAAATAAAATCTTTAAAAAATAAAATAAAGTAAAATATAGAAGGCTGAGCATCCAGACTTTAAGAAAGAAATTTAATAATTGGAAAGTGATGAGAATTTTGCCTTCTGCTTTCTATTCTTAACGACAGGTAATTTACCTTCCCCAAAATTATAGATGAAAGGTCTTTAGATTATCCCCATTAGTGAGATTCTGCTGCATTTAGATGTGACATAGTGTATGTACCCTGAATACATTACCTTTCCATCTCTTACTCCTTGTCCAGGCTGGATTTCTGTACTTCAACATGTGGAAAACCATTTTAACATTGGACTTGCATGCAGAACTATGCATATGCTATCTCAGCTTCTATTTCTGAGGATATCCCCACACACACTTTGTACATCCAAAACAGATCTTTTGGCCTTTGTCTTCCACCTGTCCCCAACCTTCAGATATGCTTTTCCCAGCTCTTCCTCATCTGGTCAATGGTACCATCCAGCCACCCACACGTTCATCCTTTTTTCCTTCCATTCCCTCACCCCAACTTCCCATCCATCACCATGTTTTTATTTGTTTTCCTTCCAATATGTTTTTAAATTGTGCCTTCTCCTTCCCAATTCTTCTGCTATTACTATTGTTCAAGCTGCCACCTTCGGTCACCTTGACTTATACAATAGCCTCCCAGCTGGCTTCTCTGTTTCCAGTTTCATCTCCCAAATTCATCTTCCACAAAATAGTTAGTGATCATTCTTAAATGTACATCAGCTCCCCTTCACTATCTCTGTCTTGGCGGCCACACTCTTATCCCATGTCTTCTTTCTGCTTCTCTCAGAGCCTATGAACTTGCTGTCCTTCACCATTGTGTCTCTCAGAGCTCTGAATGACTGACTTGTTCCTTTTCTTCAGCCCTGGGTCAGGTATCACCTTCCCAGGAAAAATTCTCTTATATGTCCATCCTAAAATAAAGCTTTACCTGAACTTCTGTTCCTCTCTGTCACATCACCTGTTTATTTCCTTTGGTATAATCATTAAACTCTATAAAGTGTGTATTTGCTTGCTTAATTTCTCCCACTTCATGAGGACCACTTCTGTGGTCCCAGCTATCAGCACTGTGGTCAACATATAATAGGTGCTTGTTATGTATTGCTACATAATGAATAAATCAAAACCTGGATAAAGAAACAGAAAACACTATAGTTTTTCATGGGCTTACATAACTTCTGATTATTAGGTTTGTAATTGGTTTTAAAGACTCATCTGGTCTAAATACTCCCTTTTTTAATAGATGAGAAAAGTGAAGATCAAGACAGAAAGCTCTAGAATATATTCATACTGGAAATTTCTGGCATTTAATGTTTTCTTCAATATTCATCTCCTGTATTTTAACACTTACTAAAAAGTGACTTTTAATTAGGAAGTGTTGTATACATTGTAGCAGCTAAATTTTACCTGATAAATAATTGTACTATCCTTTTTTAGAAATACTGAAATATTGAGAAGCCATGTGGTCCCTTTCTCTTCTGGGTTACAAACAGATGTCCTTCCAGTATCCCGGCCTATTAGGTGCCCAGGCTATTCTGAGGTTACACGAGGTCTCAGAGTCCCATGCCTCATCCCCTTCCCTACCCATTATTTCCTTTTGCCATTTTATTGCATAGTGTACTACCAATATTTTAATATAAATTAGAGGATATTCATCAGGTATGGCTACAACAAATTCATGGTTGATTCCCAAATGAACCAGTTGTCTAAGCAATTGGAAGAAAGCCATATTTATCCCTAGGGGTTGCTTATAGCTAAGACAATTGAACATTCTTTTAATTGGACAGGGAAAACAAGAAATGGTTGTTGTATTGAACAGACTCCACACAGATGCTTCATCCTCCCCTAGTGGGACCTGGTTATGTTTTCACCAGATTCTGAATTTTCTTTCTAAGGGGCTTTATCATTTCCACATAGTTCCTATTGGTCACAAACAGGCAGGATCAATAAAGATATAATCCTACAGACAGCAGCAAACACAAAAGTTCCTGATGAATTCCAATCCTGAAAACCAAAGTCCAAACATGCTGTGACCAGCTGGGAATTTGCTCTAAGCTATTATCAGCACCCAACATCTAAAATTTCCCCATGGAGACAAGAGATGAAAAAGCTGTATACAAGCTTGCTTCCATCTTGCAAGGCAGCACGTACAAACATAATTGTTGCCTTTTCCAGAGCCATTCTAAGGGATTAAAGAAAGAGGAGGAGATAAGGGAATCAATATGCATCATGTCTTGGTGATATCTTGGAATGACCACTGTCCATGAGTTCCAGTTGCTCCCTGGTTGCCTTGTACACTTCATATAATATATTCATCCATTTAACATGTATAATTCAATGAATTTTAGTATATTTATAAAGTTATATAACCATTACCACAATTACTTGGAACATTTTAATCACCCCAAAGAAGAAACTCTGTATCTTTTAGTTTATCCCCAATCTCCCCAACCCATTCCCTGGCCCTAGGTAATCACTAATCTACTTCCCTTCTTATAGACATGCCTATTCTGGACATTTCATATAAATGAAATTGCACAATATGTTGTCTTTTGTAACTAGCTTCTTTCATTTCATTTTCAAGGCTCATCCATGCTGTACACGTATCAATACTTCATTTCTTTTTATTGCTGAATAATATTCCCTTATATGGGTATACCACATTTTACCTATCCATTCAACCACTTACCCATGTATCCATTCATCAATTGTACATTTGGGCAGTTTCCACTTCTTAGTCATCATGAATAATGTTGCTCTAAATACTGATGTTTAGGTGTGTGTGTGGACATGTGTTTTTACTACTCTTGAGTATATGAATAGGGGTGAAACTGCTGGTTCATAAGGTAATTATGTTTGAAAGCAGCTGCATTATTTTACATTTATATAAGGGTTTGTCTTTTTATTAGGGAGCTATAAGAGTTTTTCCCTGTTGCTTTCTTGCTAATGACTTTTGATGCGAATTTAGAAAGTTAGGTGTATATTTCACAACACTGGAAATCATTAGAACAAAATAAGTTGTTTTCGACCCAAGAATGAACGTATCTCTGTATAACTCTTCTCATCTCCTAAATTCTCACAGATTTCCATTGACATATCCATGGGTATTTCATGTTGAAACTTGTGTACAGTCATTGGTAGAAAACCTTAGAGCTATGCAGAAACATCTGAATTGTCCACTATTTAATCCTGAAGCAGATTTGAAGTCATATCCATTGGAGGTAGGTACAGTAAAAAAGAACAATGAAACACCATTGCACATAGTACTTGCTCATTAAATGTCAGTTAAAGGGATGCAATGCACATAAGGCCCCTGTGAAGCATTCGATTTTGAAGGTTTGGCTTTGTTCATTTAGAAAAGCAGATGAAAGGGCAGAATTATTTCCTTCTTGGTCAGTTGTTGCTTTTCCAAAGCCAGAGCCAGATCTCTGACAGACAGAGATCACAAGTAGGCAGAGAGGCAGGCAGATAGAGAGAGGAGGAAGTGGGCTCCCTGCTGAGCAGAGAACCCAATGCGGGCTCAATCCCAGGACCCTGGGATCATGACCTGAGCTGAAGGCAGCGGCTTTAACCCACTGAGCCACCCAGGTGCTGCAATTCTTCTTTTTTTAAAATTAACATCTAATGTATTATTTGTTTCAGGGATATAGGTCTGTGATCCATCAGTCTTATATAATATCCAGTGCTCAATATAACACATACCCTCCCCAATGTCCATTACTCCTGGTTACCTGTTTGTTGGTCACATTTCATCATAAATAATAAAAAGAGACAGCTCTTCGATTTCTGCCGCATAGTAGCTGTTTGGCTGTGGGCAAGACACTTAACTTCTCTGAGTCTCAGTTTCTTCTTTCATGGATTTGAGATGCTGAATATTACATTTTCCCAGATTGTTGTGAATATAAAGTTGAGGTAATAAGGGAGAGTACCTTGCAAAATGCTAAACTCAAAACAAATGTTAGCTGTGTTTGCTATTATTGTTTGACAACCTCAAATCAACCCATTAGTTGATTCTGCTTTTCTTTTTTTCTTTTATAGCTTTGTTCATATGGTGTTTGGAAATAGTTAAAAACAAATGGCTAAAGTAAAAGTGAAAGATAAATGGCTAATTTCTCTGGCCTTGTTCTTTTCTGCTAACACAGATCATATGGGAATTTGAGGGAAAATGGCTCAATGGGTACATAGATATTGAATAAATCTGACCTAGAAGAATGATGGGGAATGCTTTTGTTGATTGTTGTCCATGAAGGGGTGGCAAGAAAAAGGGGGCTATCACAGCTTTCTCCTAGGGTTTTCATGATAGAACTTGTCTCTTTCCAACTCACAGTTGGTGGACTCAGAAGAATTCTGGACCTGTATTGCTCAGGCTATAATCCTTCCTCTTATTAACAATCATAAATGGCATAAAAGAAGGCAACTCCTGGATAGGCCAGCTTTCTTTTAGCTGTCCAAGGAGAGAAAGCCAAGGGGTGAGTGAAAGCGTCTCCCTTGAAAACTGAGTTGGGCTTTTTAAGTCACTAATGAAGAGAAAATCTTAGAAGGTATCAACTTAAAACTAATCCAGTTAAATTAAGGATAACTTTCAAAAAGCAGGAGGTAATTCCCAACTTGGAAGTGAGCCAGAAATGAGAGATTGCCCCCATTTATTCCACTTGAAATGCCACAGGAATTGAATGACCACAAAGACAATATTTTCCAGGAAATAAAAACCACTAATGGACATTATTTTGGTAATTCAAATACTTTTTTTCATGATAAACACCTGCTCCTTTTGGAAACAAATTTAATGATGATGTTTATCCATTTATATTTGTATGCTGCTGAGCTCACGGACAGCACTCAATAAATAATAAATAATGATAATAATAATCCTGATCCAAAAGTCTTCAGGAGGAAAAAATAAGGCCCAAAGATTTATTGTTGGCATATCCTGTAAAAATCGATCTGGCTCTTTAAATAGAAGAAGTGCCTTGAGGGAAGATAATCCATTGATTTATGATTCAAAGAAAATGTAATTTTAAGAATTACAATAATAATAATGATAATCAACATTTTATATGGACCATAATAATACAAAAAGAAAAGAAGAGAAAACAACATCCAGAATAATGCAAGTTATCATTTTTAGAAAAAGGAAGATTTCATAAACACTTTTAAATTACTGGATTCAGGAACAAAATCTGTCCCAGATATAAATATACTTTTGTTTGGTTCTTAAGGAGGTAGGCTGCCTGGCTGCAGTGAGGAGAGAAGCTAGTATAGATCCATGTGCCCTTGGCTTAGCCAGATTCCACTTATTCAAAGGTGAAGCTCATGTCTGTTGTTTCAGTCATCGACAATGACCACCCTAGCTGTACTTCAGATTACATCTTCTCAGAATGACAAGGTTATAATGAGCTATAATAACCTCATAACTACCCCCTAGACCCAGGCTCTTCCACATCATCCTTTTGCCTCCACAAGGAGGTTCATAAAACACAGAAATCGCCATCCTCAAGATCCTTCAATGATTATGTACTAAAAGAATGAAATTCAAAATCTGTGCTGATGGCCTGTCTTCGCCTTAGCTCTTCAGCTCCATATCCCACCATAGTCTCTCTTGAGAACCTTCTTCTACCAGCATACTCATAATGACCCTCCCATTTGATGCACTTATCTATGTCTTTGGCTTTATTTTGGCTGATTCCCACAGGGAATTCATTTCACTACTTGCTGAGATTCTTCTGTACGGTGTAGCTCAAATGTCAACTCCTTCATGTAGCCTTTCATGGTCCTGTGTGTGGGTGTGGGTGTGGGTATGTGTGTTGATCCCTGATTCATTTGTACTCCAATGGAATCATAATTATAGCATTTTTATAACATTTCTTTCATTCTTCATTGCATAAAATTAAATGTATACACAATTCTCTTCTAGGTTATAGGATATCAAAGTACATGAGTTTTGCCTGTAGTAGTTGTTTAATATAAACTTACTGAATTCTATTGCTATAGTGGGGAGGACACCCATTGGGAAAATATCAATATCTTGAAATTTTATGAACTATGACTTTTAGTAAAGCCATGTCCATGTCTTTATTTAGCTGCATCCTAACATTGACAACCATTTCTCTAATGCGTAAAAGTCTCCTCATATATTGTGTGTGGTACACAGTAAGCATTCAATAAATGCTCATTGACAGTCCATTGTTAAGGGAAGGTGAGAACCCATGAGAAAAAATGTTGGTATCTATGACATGTATAATCTGTACCTTTCTATAAAATTCCAGCTTGTCCTTGTTGACTTTGATAAGCATTTCTTTAATATACTGAAGTTCTTTTGGATTGTATTTCCAGCATTCATTATGCTACTCAATCAAGCGCCATTGACAAGAATCAATGATTATGTTCTGTCATCAGTCACATCATGCTATCTGTACAGAATTAAATTAGTGTGGGAAGGAGAAATGCAGGATTAAAAGTTATCATGAAAATGGTTTTTATCTTCCAAAGGATCATGTTAATTATTACATATTTAAATCCCCTGCTTATGTGTCTTTGTCTTCTCATTAGATTATAAAGTCTGTAAAAACAGGGGTCACTGTCTTCCTCATGGTCGTGATATTCAGTACCAAACCAAGTATTTATTTATTTGAGAGAGGGAAAACGGGGGCGGGAGGGGGAGTGCAGAGGTGGAGGGAAAGGGAAAGAATCTCAATCAGACTCTTCCCCAAACATCAAGCCAAATGTGGGGCTTGATGGGGGGCTCAAGTTGGGGCTTGATCTCCTAACCCTGAGATTATGACCTGAGCTGATACCAAAAGCTGGACACTCAACCAACTGAGCCACCCAGGCACCCCAGCACCACAGCAAGTATTAAAACATAGTATATACTCAATAAGCAAATATTTGTGACATAAATGAACTCTGTTGTCATGCTAAATCAGCAATGACCCTGAGGAGGAGAGTAATTATGGACCAGAATATTTCTACATTTTCTCTCTCTAAATTGAAATACTCCCAAAGGCTTCCTTGAGCTTAAGTGATCAGACAATACAAATTTAAGGCAGTGATTTGGGACAAGAAAGTTTAATTTTCAAATATTCATGGGCTGCTGAGATCAGTGTACACTTGTGTCTTAGTAAATTGAAGAAAGAACTAAATAGGATCAAGGAAAATAAATGTATAAAGAACAAGGGGGCTTAACTAATTCTTCATAATGACTTTGAGGTTTAATGCACCAAACCAGGTGTGGAATTTCCTGAACTCCCTAAGTCAGTTCTGCCCCTGAGCCTTGCAAGGTGTTATTAGTGGATTTCTTAACCACCTTTAATATCAGCTTAATGCATCCATTCATGCAGCTGCTCACTCTGACTCCTTATCTCTTCTCCATGGGGACAACAATGACTAGGTTTTCATCCTTCATCCAACAATTATTCCATAGAATCTTGGGAAATGCTCATGCATATTAATCTTTGCAAAGATGACAAGGCAAAATCTAATCTCCTTGGTGAAGGTTATTTTCCGACTTTTTTTTTTTCTTTTTTTTTTTTTTTTACCAGACAGACTGCTTCTTGGTACCAGAGGGGCTAGTTTAGTAATCTAAGCACCAATTCTGAAATGTCTCCATTGCCTGGAACCAGACTTTTAAGTAAAAATACTTTGCTCCTTAATAGCACTGCTTGCTGGGCGATTTATTGACAATCAAATATATTTCTTCCATTTTATGCAAAGGCCAGAATGGAGTAATGGGAGAAAGGGCAATGTGAGTGAGGAGAGTGAGGAACAAATGGGACTCTATCAGGGCTAGAACAAATAAAAGAAAAACCAGTTTGTGAGCCAAGACACATGTTCAATGGCCCAGTTGCCCTGGGGTGGGGCACTTGTAAATTGATGAGCATATATAATACTAACAAGCTATTTATTTACATGTCTGAGGCCTAAAGATTTATTCCTGTAACTGTAGTGACCCCAAAGGCTTACTGGAAGTAAGCATGATTCTGTGTACAATTTGACATTACTCAAAGAGAGGGCATCTCGCCATTTCCGATAAGAATAGGGTGCAGGGACTACACAACTAAGGAAGCCAGTCAACTGGGAATGACTTGTCTTGAGTGTGTCATCTTGATCCAAATCAGTATGCTACTTGAAATATGCTGTCTTAAATTAAATTGAGTTACATTTTCTCCACCCTAGAATATGGAATCCATCATCTCTGCGGTATTTCATGCTCACTACAAACAACATAGCATTTTAACAGAAGGATTTTCCACCACTATATGCTTCTTTCCCTTTTAGCATCCTAAATGATACCATCAGGATATAATGGATCTGGGGCACCTGGGTGGCTCAGTGGGTTAAAGCCTCTGCCTTTGGCTCAGGTCATGATCCCAGAGTCCTGGGATTGAGCCCTGCATCGGGCTTCCTGCTCCTCGGGGAGCCTACTTCCTCCTCTCTCTCTCTGCCTGCCTCTCTGCCTACTTGTGATCTCTGTCTGTCAAATAAATAAATAAAATCTTTAAAAAAAAAGGATATAATGAATCCTTGGAATCTTGCTCTATGAAATCTTAAAGGGTTCAAGAGGTATAAATAAAGTATAACTTCACTTCTGTTAATATATTGCCCTTTACCTACCAAAGGATCAGCCTTTTGGCAAAAGATCATTAAACCTTAGTATGTCCCCTCATTAAAGGCAGAAGCCATGTCATTTCAAAGTTCTGCACCAAATCAAGCTCATGGACACGTGCCTAAAGCATGTGACAATAGCAGAATTACCGTAATATTAAGCATACTAGTGCGGACTCATTTCCACACCTCACTGCTTCCCTCAAGTGAGTAAGGTCTGGAAATGCTGAGATAATCAACCATTCACTGCAATTAGGTGGGAATGACTAATCACAGGAGTGAGCCAGTCTTTAGGTTGATCATGGAACTCTTCTCTCTAGAAGGCCGACAAACCATATTTATGGCAATAAATTCCAAGTCAATAGCCGCACTGCGGCAATGGGTATTGATCCAGCAAGAGTGGGTTGCAGAGTCTGAGCTTCTGAGCTATCAGTTCTTTCACAAGTGCCTGTGTGTGATCGACTTTACTGATCCCTTGCTTAAATGGGGCAGGCATGATCTGAATGGAACATCTCCCAACAAGCTTTTAGTCAAAGAGCAGGTGAGTAAGGGAGAAAATGGGTATCTTTTCTGGGGAGTTCAGGCCTTGGCATAGCCAGAAAAGAAAAGGAGTGCCAGACGCTAACATTATTTCTTCAAGGAGGCTCCACTGTTTAACCATCAGGACCACCTCAAAAATGTCATCAGTCCAGACAACCTATTTTTAAGTTACTCATTCCCGACATAAGGTAGCCACACTTCTTATACTGGTAGAAAAATGAATAAAACTGTCATTTTTCAACTTTTCTGGAATAAACAAAAACTCACTCATGAATCCTTCCAAAATGAGCTCAAAAGATTTTTGTTCCACTTAATGATTTGTATATGGATGGGGATGAGACTGGGTGTAAAACCCTATTCCATTTTGGTTCTTTTTTTTTTTTTTAAAGATTTTATTTATTTATTTGACAGACAGAGATCACAAGTAGGTAGAGAGGCAGGCAGAGAGAGAGGAGGAAGCAGGCTCCCCACGGAGCAGAGAGCCCGATGCGGGGCTCGATCCCAGGACCCTGAGATCATGACCTGAGCCGAAGGCAGAGGCTTAACCCACTGAGCCACCCAGGTGCCCCCCATTTTGGTTCTTATAGGTTCTTGTATGGTAACTTAAAAAAAAAATTTAGTGGGAGGTGTGTTTTAACAGCAATATGTGAAAGATTCTCAGGAGTTTTATAGTATTCTTAAAGCCCTGTGTTGAAAAGTAAATTATTGAAATAACTATTTAAAATGTAAGTTTTATCATAGATTTCACACCATTTACATAGTATGCATATTAAAGAAGTAAAGGATAAAAACCAAAGAAATAAGACTCTTGCTCCATTGATCAGACTGTATCTGGTGACAACATATTAGGTGTCTGTACAAACCAAGAACATTGCCTGCAGAACTGAGAATTGCCTCACCATCAGGCTCTGGATGGATATGAGGAAGGGCAATGGAAAGTGACAACATAGGTCCCTATGAATAGGTAGAGAGTTGCTGTGGAGAAGTGGATCACATTTATTCCATTTTACCCCAGAGATCAACAAATATTAGTGGAGCAAATTTACTGGGAGACCATGAAATTGCAATGGGAAGAGGCCTCATCTAAACGTCATCACTATGTAGAGTAGCGAGAATTTTAAGCTGCAGAGATGTCCTCAGGGATATTCAAACAGAAGCTCTTTGAGCACTCAATGGGAGGACTGTAGAAGACATGCACATTGGGTTGGGGGCTATCAAAGGATGAGCTAGCTCTAAGTTTTATTCTAGTAATAATAGTATGTGAATCTTTGAAATAAATCTTTTTGTATCTTAGAATACTTTATATGGGAAGGTACATCACACAGAGCACATAAACAAAGAACATACTCCCCCATATACAAGATACAAACAACATGATGGATAAGAGAACAGTAAGATTTCTTTCTAGAGGAAAAAAATGAACATAAACAAGCAGAAGAAAAATCTTAAACTGGCTAACTGAAAAGAACAGAAAGCTCTAGTTCATGCATAGTTTTGGGCTTGCTTAGGTCCTGAGGAGCCGAAGACTTTCAAGAAAAGAATGAGAATAGCCTGACTTGTGCAAGAATTTGGGGAGAGGGTGAACAGGAGTTATTTAAAGTCAAGTTCTTTAGAGGATCTGAGAATAGTTTCTTGCTCAAAATTAGCTCTAGGGGAAAATATTATAGTTCTTTGGAAATTATTTTTGCTTTTACTACTGTTTTACAAGTACTTTTACAAGTAATCAATTTTTCCTTTTCATGGTTTTTTTTTTTTTTTTAGTTTTAAGAGAATCTTTAAAAAAAAATAAGGTTCACAGTTTAGTGTACCAACACCAATCCATGACTCTCTATTTGCCTAGTGATGGAAATAAGATAACACGGAGAGGGAAATAACTAGCTAGACAGATAAGCTAAACAAATTAACTCTCTACTCTCAAGACAACTGAGAGAATAAATGCTGCAGCTATTTCATTTTTTTATTCCAGTATAGTTAGCATATAGTGTTGTTAGTCACAGGTGTACAGTATGGTGATTTAACACTTTCGTACATAACTAGGTGCTCATCATGGCAGGTGCACGCCTATATCCCCATCGCCTATTTCATCCATTCCCCCGTCTACCTCCCCTCTGGTAACGTTTGTTCTCTATAGTTAAGAGTCTATTTCTTGGTTTGTCTCTCTCTCTCTTTTTACCCCTTTGCTCAGTGTTATGTTTCTTGAGTTCCACATATGAATGAAATCATATGGTATTTATCTTTCTCTGACTTAATTATTTTGCTTAACATTATAGTCTCTATATTGTTGTAATTAATAAGATTGCATTTTTTAATGGCAAATAACATTTCACGGTGTGTGTGTGTGTGTGTGTGTGTGTGCGTGCGTGTGTGTGTGTGTGTATACCACATCTTCTTTATTCATTCATCTATCAAAGACACCTAGGCTGCTTCCATAATTTGGCTGTTGTAAATTATGCCACTGTAAATATCAGGGTGCATGTATCCCTTTGAATTAGTGTTTTTGTATTCTTTTGGTATATACCCAGTAATGTGATTGTTAACTCTGAGGAAACTCTGTACTATTTTCCACAACAGTGTAAGAGTATTTCTTTGTCTCCACATCCTTGCCAAAATCTGTTGTTTCTTGTGTTGTTGATTTTAGTCATTCTGACGGGTATGAGGTGATATTTCATGTAGTTTGGGTTTGCATTTCCCTGATGACAAATGACATTGAACATCTTTTCATATGTCTGTTGGCCACCTGGGTGACTTCTTTTGAGAAATGTCTGTTCATGCCTTCTGCCCATTTTTAATTAGATTATTTGGAGGTTTGGGGGATTTTGAGTTGTATAAATTCTTTTTTACATTTTGGATACTAACTCTTTATCAGATATGTCATTTGCAAATATCTTCTCCCATTCAGTAGGTTGTCTTTTAGTTTTCTTCTTTTTTTTTATTGTTTCCTTTGCTATGGAGAAGCTTTTTGTTTTGATATAGCCCCCATAGTTCACTTTTGCTTTTATTTCTCTTGCATCTACGAAGAAGTAGCTATGGCAGATGTCAAAGAAGTTACTACCTGTGCCCCCCCATAGGATTTTTATAGTTTCAGGTTTCACATTTAGGTCTTTAATCCATTTTGAATTTGTGTTTGTGTATGGTGTAAGAAAATGGTCCAGTTCCATTCTTTTGCATGTTGCTGTCAAGTTTTCCCCATATCACTTTTTGAAGAGACTCTATTCTTCCCATTGGATATTCTTTCCCAGTTTGTCAAAGATTATTGACCATAGTAAACGTGGTTTATTTCTGAGTTTTCTATTTTGTCAACATCTACTTTGATGTTGATTTCGAGAAACACTGGCTCTATCTACATTTTTCACCCTTCTCAAGTATTCCCCAATGTATGGAATGTCCAAGTTGCTTTTAACTGTAGATTTGAACCACTGGTCCTTTAGCAACACTTCATTTCACCAATCCTTAATACTAACTACCTACAAATTATGTTATAGTTTCTTATTTCATCTTTTTCTTGAGAAGAAAGAAAAAGAATTTTCTAAGACTACTAGAATTAAGTCTCCAAAAAGGCAATGTCTCTATATTTCTTGTTATCATTAACTTCTCACACTTAGTAACAACCTAATGTCTAGTGGATACTCAAAAAATATTTCTGAAATTCAAGAATAAAGTGAATCAGTCTTTGCATTGACCTCAGGGAACTCTCTGAAAAAAGAAGCCCTTAAGAGTCTGGACCTAGCCTACATTTGTGGCCTTCTTTAAGCTACTGCCAAGCCACGCCTTGCCCTCTACCCATAATGAATCACTGTATATTGCTCAAACTCCATTTTCAAACCCCTAGCCTGTACACATGTTCTCTTCTGTGTGGAAAGTCCTATGTGACTGCAGAACTCCTACTTGGGCTTTAAGAACCAGTTCAGGAATTATCTGAGAAACCATCCATGACTGCTGCCAGAACAGCCTCTCCCTCCTTTATAATCTTATATGATCTAATGCATCTCAGATGTACAGTGGTTTGCACACTGGCTTACAATTATTTGCATGTGTTTGTCTCCCTTAAGAAGAAGACCATGGCCTATTTTGGGGGTGGGGTCTAAGGGAGCAATTTTATAGACACTGATTTCACAATCATTCTTGCTGTTGTTACTTCTTGTTTTAAAACTATAAATGTTATTACCATTATATAAAAAGATTGGAAAAATACCAAAGTACCTAAAGCAAAACTTTTACTGTCATCAATCCCATTCTTTTATAGGTGGCTACTAATATCAAATTGTTGTGCTATTTTAGGGTCTTTTTTTTTTTCTGTAGATAATTATCACTCAAAAACCTCTGGGTATATATTTTATCTATAGATGTAGAGGAGATATGGACATAGGCACAGATATACAGATATGGAAATAGATACATTGTGATATTTTGAAAACAAGTTCATATATTAAATGTTACCGAATTGCAATTTATTTTTTCCACTCAAGAATATGTCCTGAGTATCTCCCATCTCAGTATATATAGAAAGTAACACGTTTTTGTTTTTATTTTTTGTTTGTTTCTTGCCATTGAATATGATTCTATAGCATGGAAGTATATCTTATACAATTTAATCTACTGTGGATTCCTAGGATTTAGCACAATGCTTGATATCTCATAAGTGACCAGGTCCTACCTATAATTCAAGTGGTCAAACATTTTGGTAAATATTTTCTCTTCATGTACTCCAAAACTTTTTTTTTTTTTTTGAGATAAATCAGGTAGCCATCTCTCACTCCAGTTTATTGCAGTTAAGTAGGGATGTAGCATGTAAGCAGGATGTTGACAATTTGGAAGATACATTATTCAGAAAATGTGCGGTTCTAAAATCAAGAGCACAGAGCAAGAAGGTAATAGGAAAGGAAGTAAATGAAGGAAACAAGGAAAAAATGAGATTTTCTAGAATTCCAGAAAATTGAGGTTTCATAGTAGCAGAAGATGAATAACTTGGAAGACTTTATTCCTGTGCTATGCCTGAATCTCAGAAACACCCAGGACTTTCCAGAGCCATTACCAGGTGACAAAGATGGAAATCTTTGTCCTCCTTCCCATTGCATCCCCAAACTTACCTCCTAGTATTTACCTATTACACCCATGGATTAATATTTCATGTCATTCAGTCATTCAAGAAAAAAATTTTGAATGTTTATTAATTACTATGCTACTGGTATTGTTCCATGTGTTGGGGATACAACTATTGTCAAAACAAAGCAGTTTTCTTAATGGATCTTATACTCAAGTGGAATAGGCACATAATAAACTATATAATCTACTGTCAGCTACTAGTAACACTATTAAATAATAAGGGAATACAAAGAAATAGAGGAAGTTTTGGCACTAACTCAGATAGAATAACCAAGGCAAGGTTCTCTAAGGAGGTAACATTTGCTCAGAGATTTGAGTGCAGTGACAAGGTCAGCCATGTTAGTATCTGGAAGAAGCCATCTTCCCTTCATTTAGTAGATGAAATGGGAAGACTGCTGGGATTTTGGCAGCCCCCACCTCCTCCATTCTCTTTCTACTACCAATTACCTATATAACCTTAGGCAAATATTTCTACTCCTTGTGTCTTGTTTGCACCTGTACAATAAGGAATTGAGTTAGTGGATACTATGGTCCCTCCATGATTAATAATAATCTCTCATGAATATAAAATGAGAGTACTATCAAAAATACCTCAATATCTCTACATTATATCCCTTCATACATCCCTTCCTAACATAAAAAGAACTATGTAGACCATGTAGCCACAGCAGAAGATCTACAGGCCTCTGTCTTCCCTTGTTTTGCCTAAGTGCCTGAGATGAGGTTCAATGGTCCAAAAGCTTCATCCTCTTGTTTTTGATGATTTCAAGGCAATGCTACTTACAGAGAAACTTCTTCAAGTAACCACCTGCTTAGTCCTTTGAATTGGAGCACTGTAATCCATGTGAGAAGCTCAGGTATTCTGTTGCAGCTCCCAAGGGTTCTGCTAGGACCCAATGTTACTGCACACAGAGTCATTCCACCAGAAAATCTTAATCACTAGGGTAAGTGTGTATAAGTGTGTGTAAGGGAAAGGGTGCAGGCTTTGGGACTTCCCTTCTGGATTTCCACCCTAGTTTCTTCTCTTACCAGCAGTATGAACAATACTTGAACAATAATTAGAAATAGCTACCATTGTCTAGTTCTTCCTATGTACCCGTGTTGAATGGGTGACCAGAATTTATCTCTGTTTTACCACATGAATATCATGAGGTTCTACTATTACATATGAGGAACTATTATGTCACCATTTTACAAATACAGAGAATGTGGCACAAAGAAAGATAATAAGTAACTTGCTCCAAGACCTCAAAGCTGGGGGGACTGAGTGGTAGAGTTGGAATTCAAACCCAAATCTAGTTTCAAATCCAAAGCTTTCCATTATACTTCTTCTGAGCAAGGTACTCAGTATTTTGGAACTTCAGTTTCCTGATCTGTAGAGTAGGATAATAATACTTTGCAGTACTGTTGCCTTCTAAGTGAAAGCCATGAGGGACCTGGAGGGCTAGATTAGAAGAAGGATATCAGTGCTCAGTCCAGAGACTTTTCCATGAATGATTTTTCTGTCTCAAAATATAGCCAATAGGTAACTGTGAATTATTTATATAAAGATGTGGAATTAGGAAATGAATTATCAGGAAAGATAAATAATCTCCAATCTCTGACCAGTTCCATTTGTGAATTACTATAAATTCTGAAATGTGGAGGCCAAGTTAATAAGGCTGCACTGTATTTTTCTGTCAGATTATTCTAAGTGTTTTTAAATAACATAATTTCTCTTCATTGCAAGATAATTTAAAAAAAGATGCAATAGAAAAGGTACTTCTTTCATCCTTTTTTAAAAAATGTTTATTTTTAAAAAAACATTTATTTATTTATTTGATAGAGAAAGAGACAGCAAGAGAGGGAACACAAGTAGGGGGAGTGGGAGAGGGAGAACCAGGCTTGCCGATGAGAAGGGAGCCTGACACAGGGCTTAATCCCAGGACTCTGGAATCATGACCTGAGCCAAAGGCAGACACTTAATGACTGAGACATCCAGGTACACCTATTTGTTTATTTTAGGGAGAGGAAGAGCATGATTGGGAGGGGAAGAGGGAGAAGGAGAAAGAATCCTAAGCAGACTGCGTGCTGAGCATAGATCCTGAACCCTGAGATCATGACCTGAGCCAAAACCAAGAGTTGAATGCTTAACTGATTGTGCCACCCAGGTGCCTCAGGACTTCTTTCATCTTAACAGAGAACTGGCATCATCAGTTAGGAAGTATTTAAAGTACGTGAAATATACATTCTGAAAATAAAAGGATGAGACAGAATTAAGGCAAGGTTATTACCTAAATGCCAAATGAGAAGAAAAACAATAAACTGGTCATTTGACTTACCACAAAAACTATTTGTAAACCCAAACTTGACATTTCTATTTTGATATTCACAACTAGTTGGTTTCTCCCTGACCTCTTAAACCTATCCTTACTCTCCATTTTCTGTTACTCTAAACATGAAAAAGGAATGGATTATATGGCATTCATCATGTGATGCACATAAAATCTTTATATAGAAGGATATTATGGTAGCTGAGCACTAAGGAAGATGTAAAGACTGCCAATGGGCTGATACTTCATCATTCCCCTGTGACCTGATCCACACCCCACAGCGAGACCTTCATGGAACATCTGAAAAACACACACAAACACAAAACAGAACTATGCAAATAGTAAGTTGCATCTATGTTTGTTTGTTTGTTTGGGGGGTGATGTTGAGAGGCTTGGGAATACAATGACATAGTTACCTGAGTCTAAAGGACTATATACTTCTTTTTTTTTTAAGATTTTATTTATTTATTTGACAGACAGAGATCACACAATTAGGCAGAGAGGCAGGCAGAGAGGGGAGGGGAGAAGCAGGCTCCCGCGGAGCAGAGAGCCCGATATGGGACTCGATCCCAGGATACTGGGATCATAACCAGAGCCGAAGGCAGCGGCTTAACCCACTGAGACACCCAGGCGTCCCTATATGCACTTCTTTTTTTTTTTTAATTTTTTTAAGATTTTATTTATTTATTAGTTAGAGAGAGAGAGAGCGCGAGCACAGGCAGACAGAGAGGCAGGCAGAGGCAGAGGGAGAAGCAGGCTCCCTGCAGAGCAAGGAGCCCGATGTGGGACTCGATCCCAGGACGCTGGGATCATGACCTGAGCCGAAGGCAGCTGCTTCACCAACTGAACCACCCAGGCGTCCCCCTATATGCACTTCTTAATGAAGAAAAACAATTTTAGTTTTCCAAAGGGCAGGAATGTATCAGGTTAGGGACCAGAGAGAATGCTTGATTCCCTTTAGCTGTTATTTCTCAGAAGTATGAAGATCAGAGTTCTTCAGTTGATACTAACCTTTAATTACTTTATGATAAATGATTACTGTTTGTATTACCCCTTATCACTAGGAATCTCAAGAAGATGCCATTTGGTGTAAGTTTTATTTTGTGTTTTTAAACTTAGAAAGAATCAAGCACAGGGAAAAAGAGCAAACGTTCTGAATTCTGACAGATGTGAATTCACATCCTGCCTCATGAAGATGGATTGGTGAGGAGTGAGACTTAATGAGGGCTCCAGTACAAACCCTGCTTCCTAATACTTGCTAGCTTTATGATCTTGGACACCTTACACACTTTTGTGTTGCCTCAGTTTCCTATCTGTGAGATAGGTATTTCTAGTGGTACTGTTATGAGTGCTACAAGAACTGATGCACATAAAGGATTTTGAAGAGTGTCTAGTGCCCACAGTAAGCATTTAATAATTTTTAACTTTTGCTCTGTAAACCAGGGATGATGATGATGATGCTAGCTATATCTTATAAAATCACTTTAAGGCTTAAAAGAGAAAATAGACCAGAAAAAATGCCTCACATGGCGCCTAACACAGCATAAATATTCAATGGGTGGGAGTCATTGCTATTAAAAAAAAGAGGAATTAGACAGTGAGTAAAACTTCCCATATTTATGTCTGTGTGTGCTATGTTTTCTTAGAGACATTGATACACTCAGTTCCATACTACCACTAGCTAGGGAACTTACAGGAAACTGTGTAGCTTCTGGGGTCCTCAGTTTCCTGAGCCATAAAATATAAAAACTAGATAATCAAAGGCTCTTTCAGCTGTAAAACTGCTGGATTCCATGATTCCTCAGTAAGAGCACAAAGAATGTGTTAGAGAGGAAAGGAACAAAGCAAATTACTGTTCTCTATCACACTCCTTCTGTCACATCCTGTGCTCCTGGAAACATTTGCAATTCTAAGCCATTAAGTACATAAAGACTAGTGGGTTTGAAAGGCCATTTATAGGCTAGCCCAATAAGCAACTGTCCAGTATTGCTCTGAGAGATTACTAGGGCCAACCAAAGATTGCACTGCCTTACCTTATGTACCTTCTGTTCCTATATCACAAGGTGTGCTTGTTTGCCAACTGTTATCCCTGGGACCAAAATGGAAACAAGAAGTGCACTAATTCAGAAGCTCCTCTGGTCAACAAATTTGTGAATAGATAGAGCACAAATTTTTCCCCACTTTGTTCCCACTTATGTACTCAGAGCTGCAGTGACCCTTTGACAGAGTCTTAGAACTGAAAGGTTAAGACTCAGAGTGTGGGGTTGTTGAGTGAAACTCAGACCAAGGAGTGCATTCACCTGATCTTCCAGAGGAAGGCCATTAAAAAAAAAAAAGTCTCAATTGAATGAATTAAGAGGCTTTAAATTCAGAATATTAGCAATTGAATATCAGAGTTTTCAGACATTTCTCCTAACTATGAGTAATGATAATTCAAGGTAAAGGTTTTGGACTGCATGATCTTTTTTTTTTTTTTTTGGACTGCATGATCTTAATTGTAACTTTAGCTATGCCTGCAGCTCTGTGACTTTGAGCAGTTGACATCTATCACTAGACCTCAGTTTTTTTCATTGGCAGGAGTTGGAGTAAGGTCGGTAGAACTAAAGAGCTTCTGTGATTTCTTCAAATTCTATTTTAAATGATATATTCATTAAAAAAAACCTACTGCTGAGGTCAGCATTGACTGTTAGATACCCAGGCACCATAAGTCTGTGGTGAAGTATGTAGACTCTCAAAAAACAATCTCAACAGAGGAAGAAGGCTGACTGTCAAATGTAATTATCAGGCCCAGCTTCTAGATGCATTGCCGTCACTATAATTATCTTTTAATATGAGGACACCAGACAATCCTTATAATGTTCTTAGATCTTGCTTTACTTCAGCCATATTGAACCCTGCAATATGCTCTGTTCTAGCCAGCATGGGATCCTCATTCAGGCTGTCCTTTCACTTTGGAAAATATTCCCTTCCCTTTTTCCATCTGCTTAGCACCTCTAAGCCATGTAATTAACACTTATAACTGCATTAAACCACCTGGACAAGGTGAAGTGTATCTCTACTCTGAGTTACCATGGCATCTTATACTTTCTCTACACAGGGGGCACCTATCACCCTATATTAAAGAGTTATTGATCTTCTTGACTTGATTATAAACTCTACTAGGGCATGAATCCTGTCTATTCTGCTCCCCCATTGTATCCCAAGTGCTTGGCGCATTGCTGAGCACATAGGGAGTACTCAGCAACACTTATTGTACTGTATTGTTTTATTGTATTGTATTGTGTTGTGTTGCATTGTGTAGTGTTGTATTGCATTATGCCATGTAGTGTTTATTGTTTTGTACTGTGTTGTGTTGTATTATCAAGTATAAATATATGAGTGGGTGAATTGATCCAGGGAAGAAGTCTGTACTGTATGTGTTTTGCTGTAGTCAGAATCACTGTGGAGAAGCTACTAAAATCAGAAAGAAGGAACCAGCCTTGAAACTCCCTGATCAGATAAAACCAGTTTAGTCATACAAACAACACTTAGTTTAGTTTATTTTTTAAGAATTAACCTGACCTGGGTCAGTTCTTGTTTATGCCTCTGGAAATTGTAACCACAACCTAAGCTGGTTCCCAAGGTTCATATGATATAACCACTAGCCAATTCCCTATTATTTTAAAAAAGTTTAATATTGTAATGAATCACTGTGAAGAATAGTCACTGCCTTCTCACTATATATGCTGCTTTATAGCAATATAACCCTGGTCTTCATTCCATGTTTTGCTTTGAGTGGTCCCAGTTTGCAAACTGTCTTTTTGGTGTGTGCACAATAAACTTTTACTAATTCCTACTTCAGTGATTCATTGGCTTGACTTCTGCTATTTATGAACTTATGAGAGGGCAACTGGGTGATAGTAGAAAGAACAGTAGGTAAGAACTTTGAATCTCTGGAGTAAACCCTGGGCACAGAATGTGGCACAGAGAAACTAATTAAACCTCCCCTAATGATTCAATTTTTGTCTGAATAGTTTGGGATGGTAAAATTAAATGAAATATGTTGGTAGGGCATCATAAATATGACACCAGGACTGGTTACTCATATATCTATACTAATGAACATGGAGTAGGAAAAGGTGGTCTTTGATACACATTTGACACACATCTCACCTACTATTTATCCTTTCTGTTCTGTTCTGGTTCTGGAAGCCCGGGCTATCCCAGAAGAATACCCATGTTGAATAAAGGGTGCTATAAGACTGAAAAACATTTTATTTAAATCTCCAGGACCAAAGGAATATATCAAGGGCTAGAGCAGGTTATAGTTCAAGGTATGGGGCCTCCCATTCACCATAAGTCCTGCCACCTCATGGCTCCCTATTCTAACTGCTCCCAAGGTAGCCCTACTTCCACATCCCCCACTGATGTCTCAGAACAAAAACCAACCACTCTTGGAAAAAGACATATGGGAACAACAATAAAAGAAATTGGCCTGAAAAGATGTTCTATGTCCTCTCCAGATGACCAACTCATATTATAGATTTCATTTATAAAGAATGCTTTTATAAAATTTAAATTTTTTTTTAAGATTTTATTTATTTATTTCTCAGAGAGAGAGGGAGAGAGAGCGAATGAGCACAGGCAGACAGAGAGGCAGGCAGAGGCAGAGGGAGAAGCAGGCTCCCTGCAGAGCAAGGAGCCCAATGTGGGACTCGATCCCGGGACGCTGGGATCATGACCTGAGCCGAAGGCAGCTGCTTAACCAACTAAGCCACTCAGGCGTCCCTATAAAATTTAATTTAATTGGGGCACCTGGGTGGCTCAGTGGGTTAAAGCCCCTGCCTTTGGCTCAGGTCACGATCTCAGGGTCCTGGGATGGAGCCCCGCATCAGGCTCTCTGCTCAGCTTCCCCCGCCCTGCCTGTCTCTCTGCTTGCTTGTGATCTCTCTCTGTGTGTCAAATAAATAAATAAAACCTTTAAAAATTTTTAATTTAATTTTATCCTTTTTCAGTGTTCCAAATTCGTTGTTTATGCATCACACCCAGTGCTCCATGCAATACATGCCCTCCATAATACGTACCACCAGGCTCACCCAACTCCCTACCCTCACCCCTCCAAAACCCTCAGTTTGTTTCTCAGAGTCCACAGTCTCTCATGGTTTGTCTCCCCCTTCAATTTCCCCCAACTCACTTCTCTCCATCTCCCAATGTCCTCCATGTTATTCCTTATGCTCCACAAGTAAGTGAAACCATATGATAATTGACTCTCTCTGCTTGGCTTACTTCACTCAGCATAATCTCTTCCAGTCCTGTCCATGTTGATACAAAATTGGGTATTCATCCTTTCTGAAGGAGGCATAATACTCCATTGTATAAATGGACCATATCTTCTTTATCCATTTGTCCGTTGAAAAGCATCTTGGTTCTTTCCACAGTTTAGCAACTGTGGCCATTGCTGTTATGAACATTGGGGTACAGCTGGCCCTTCTTTTCATTACATCTGTATCTTTGGGGTAAATAACCAGTAGTGCAATTGCAGGCTCATAGAGTAGCTCTATTTTTAATTTCTTAAGGAATCTCTACACTGGTTTCCAAAGTGGCTGCACCAACTTGCATTCCCACCAACAGTTTCTTCTTTCTCCACATCCTCTCCATCACTTGTTTACTGTCTTGTGGATTTTGGTCATTCTGACTGGTGTAAGATGATATCTCAATGTGGTTTTGATTTGAATCTCTCTGATGACTAATACTGTTGAACATTTTTTCATGTGTCTGTTAGCTATTTGTATGTCTTCTTTGGAGAAGTGTCTGTTCATGTCTTCTGCTCATTTTTTGACCTGATTATCTGTTTTGCATGTGTTGATTTTGAGGAGTTCTTTATAGATCTTGGATATCAGCCCTTTGTCTGTAGTGTTATTTGCAAATATCTTCTCCCATTCTATGGGTTGCCTCTTTGCTTTGTTGACTGTTTCCTTTGCTGTGCAGAAGCTTTAGATCAGATACAGCAACTGTTCTTGATTAAAAAGTTTCAAAGTATAGGGATGGAGGGAACATTCCTCAACTTCATAAAATCTACCTGTGAAAAACCCACAGCGAATATCATCCTCAATGGGGAAAAGCTGACAACCTTCCCTTTGAGATCAGGAACAGGGCAAGGATTTCCACTCTTTTTTTTTTTTTTTTAAGATTTTATTTATTTATTTGTTAGAGAGAGAGAGAGCACAGGCAGACAGAGTGACAGGCAGAGGCAGAGGGAGAAGCAGGCTCCCTGCCAAGCAAGCAGCCCGATGTGGCACTCGATCCCAGGACGCTGGGATCATGACCTGAGCCGAAGGCAGCCGCTTAACCAACTGAGCCACCCAGGTGTCCCAAGGATTTCCACTCTTGCCACTGTTGTTCAACATAGTACTAGAAGTCCTAACAGCAGCAAACAGATAACACAAAGAAACAAAAGGTATTCAAATTGGCAAAGAAGTCAAACTTTCTCTCTTCACAGATGACATGATACTTTATTTATTTTTTAAAAGATTTTATTTATTTATTTGACAGAGAGAGAGAGAGAGAGATCACAAGTAGGCAGAGACAGGCAGTGGAGGGGGTTGGGGAAGCAGGTTCCCTGCTGAGCAGAGAGCCTGATGTGGGGCTCAATCCCAGGACCCTGAGACCATGACCTGAGCTGAAGACAGAGGCTTAACCCATTGAGCCACCCACGTGCCCCCACATGATACTTTATTTAGAAAACCCAAAAGACTCCACCCCCAAACTACTAGAACTCATACAGCAATTCAGTAATGTGGCAGGATACAAAATCAATGTACAGAAATCAGTTGCTTTCTTATACACTAACAATGAAAATATAGAAAGTGAAATTAGAAAATCGATTCCATTTACTATAGCACTAAGGACCATAAGATACTTGGGAATAAACCTAACCAAGGAGGTAAAAGATCTGTACTCGAGAAACTACAGAACACTCATGAAAGAAACTGAAGAAGACACAAAAAGATTGAAGAGCTTTCCATGCTCATGGATTGGAAGAATAAACATTGTTAAAATGTCTATATTGCCTAGAGCAACCTATACTTTCAATGCCATCCCAATCAAAATTCCACTGGCATTTTTCAAAGAGCTGGAACAAACAATCCTAAAATTTGTATGGAACCAGAAGAGACCCCGCATTGCTAAAGAAATGTTGAAAAAGAAATACAAAACTCAGGGCATCACATTGCCTGATTTCAAGCTTTACCACAAAGCTGTGATCACCAAGACAGCATGGTACTGGCACAAAAACAGACACATAGACCAGTGGAAGAGATTAGAGAGCCCAGATATGGACCCTCAACTTTATGGTCAAATAATCTTTGACAAAGCAGGAAAAAAATATACAGAGGAAAAAAAAAGACAGTCTTTTCAATAAATGGTGCTAGGAAAATTGGACAGCTATGTGTAGAGGAATGAAACTCTACCATTCCCATACACCATACACAAAGATAAACTTGAAATGGATAAAAGATCTCAACATGAGGCAGGAATCTATCAAAATCCTAGAGGAGACATAGGCAGTAACCTCTTCAACATCAGCCACAGCAACTTCTTTCAAGATATGCCTCCAAAGGCAAAGGAAACAAAAGCAAAAATGAACTTTTGGGACTTCATCAAAGAATGCTTTTCTTGAACCCTCCCTCTCTTCCCCCAAACTATGTCCTCATTATACATTCTCAAAACATTCTATTCTTTTCCATCAAATCACTTAATTACAGCTCTAATTAAATAATTATGGTGCAATTATTTGTTTAATATCTATTTTCCTTGATAGATTAAAACCACATAAGTGTAGGAACTGCATGAACCATGTTTACCTCTAGAATCCCCCAATTTATTTATTTTTATTTTTTTTAAGATTTAATTATTTGACAGAGATAGAGATCACAAGTAGGCAGAGAGGCAGGCAGAGAGAGAAGGGGAAGCAGGTTCCCTGCTGAGCAGAAAGCCCAATGTGGGGCTCGATCCCAGGACCCTGGGATCATGACCTGAGCCAAAGGCAGAGGCTTAACCCACTGAGCCACCCAGGTGTCCCTAGAATCCCCCAATTTAGTATGATACCTAGAATGGAAGAGATCCCAATAATTATTTGTTGAGTAGATGATAAAGAAATGACATTTTTTCAGTTTAAGAAGTTTAAGAATGGAAGGTTCATATCGTACATGGGAAAAGGCACACTTGTCAGCTGTCCTAATGCTAAAGTTAGAGTTGAAAATAGAAATTCAACTATGTATATTCTGACAAATACCACACCCATCGTAATAAATATATAGGGGCAAGTACTACTAACCTGAATTTCAAAGACATTATATTATTCCTCAAAGGGAATGTTCTAGCATAATATATAACAAATTATAGTTTAGATACTTGTTTTCGATGTGTTTGTCTCCTTCACCAGTTAAGAAGTTCTTATAGAGAAATATTGCTTAATCAGTTTGGCAACCACCCTGCACCTATTAGAGTCGTGGCAGAGAGCAGACTTTTTCATAAAGTATCTGTTGAATGAATGAATGAATGAATGAATGAACCAAAAATATCTAGAGAAGTAATTTAAAAAAATGAGCCCAGACTATAAGGTAGAAGAAGTAAGTTACCCATTAGTGCCTTCACACTAGGTATGGGTAAACAAAATATTTCTGAGTTCACCTGTATTTATTATTAATAAATGACTTCCATAATAAACATGACTTTTCTGAGAAACTTACTAGATTTTCAAGAAGTAGCAATAGCAGTGATGAATTGGGAAGAAAAAAATAGCAGCTCTCCCAGGAGCAGGTGCCTTTCAATTTAGTTTTAAGTATGCATGTGTGTGGGTACACACACACATTTGTGTGTGCTGCAGCAACAATCCGTAAAGTCTTTCTCTCTGCCTATTCCTGACAGATGAAGCCAGAGCTGGGACGTGCCTCATTTGGCTAGCCTGTCACTCACTATTTTTGTTCATTACAGGGAAATGAAGTCCATTTCCAAGCAACTGGGGGACAGAGAGTAATTGAGCTCTCCAAAGCCTTTCACTTAATTTGCTCAAGTTGTATTTATTTTTTAGAGAATTAGGTGTTAGCAGTTGATGGACAGAACATCAGGAAAATGAAGGCAAATGGACAGCATAATAAAGAAAATGATGTGGCTCTCCTTCGCTCTGCTCCCTTGTATCTCTTTCTGCTGCCAGCCCCTCCTTTCTCTCTCCATCTTTCCAGGTTTGCCTCACTGTGGGATTTTGCAGCTCTATCATTACTGACACAACAGAGTTCCATGGATAAGATTCCTTCTGCTGGCCTGGATTCTCTCTGAAGAACTTCCTTTGAGCTTTACATTAAGAAGGTCCATATGCATTGTGTGCTATTTTGACAGAACATCTTTTCCTTTTGACTAGCAAAGCCATGGAAACTAAGCTCAAATGGACATATCCTCTGTTGTTGCCTTCTTCATCCCTAGTTCCACCATCGTGGAAGTGACTAAGGTATAGTGTTAGAGGAGTTGGGGGTTCCTATGTGTATTACAACTTACTTCTCTTTAGAGGAAATGTGGGATGGAATGAAGCTGTTTTCTAGTGAAAATCAACCTGGGCCTTAACTCAGAAAGACGAGAATTCCAATTCCACTCCTACTCCCTAATAGATGTATGATCTTGCACAGTTCACCTAACTTCTTTTAAATTGCTTTACTGAGCATACTATTTTTTTGAGGCTGCCAAGAATTACCTGAGGTACTGGATACTGAACAAATACACAGTAAGAATAGCTTCTGTCTCTTATATCTGTTGGTGCCCTTTGGTAATATGTCTCCATCCCAGAATTTCAATCATTACTATCATAGGAGGAGAGAATCTAGTAAAATGAAAGAAGATACACAGGGCTATCTCTCTATGAACTACAACTACCTACAAATAGATATAAAATGAAGCATCATTCCAAAAGGAGCCTTGCCCATTGCAACCTCAGCTTTCTAATCACCTGGTTGATGAGCGGCTCATGAGGACACAAATATTTCTTAAGTTTGGAAAATGTGGCGAAGTTTCCTTCAAATTCTGTCTTCTGATGGTGGTTTTCTGGAGCCCAGGGAGCAAGTAGGTTGTTATTTATCATTTTGAGGGCTTCTAAGTGAGACTACAGCACCCAGTGCCCCCCAAACCCACTCTCCAAGCAAAGTGTCCTTTTGATTTCTTTAGTGCTTGAACCCTGGAAGCCCCAGGTCTTCTCAGTCACTCATCTGGAACAATGGGACTTCAAACCTTTGCATCTGTGATAAATGTATTTACCACACTGCAATGAGACATTATCAATAAAATGCCTTGAGCCTCTAGAGATTTTTTTCCACACACAATCTTCATATAAGCCAGAGTTGATGTGAGTATGTGTGTGTTGGAGGCTGTGAAAACTTTGAACTCTTTCAAGGAGTTTGTGACCATGCTCTTATTTGGCATCAACAGAGTGGAAGGAATTTCCCAGGAAGATGCCAAGAGACTCAGAAGCCTTCCTTATAGCTACAACTGTGAATCTTGTAACAGAAGACATTCCCAGGACAGAAAACCATCCAGTTTTGTGTCAAAACAGTGTATGTGGATTGACTAATCACCACCACCAACATCATCATCACATCATGCTCTTCACACAGTATTTCTTTTAAGTCTAACAAAAACCCTACAAGTAGATGAACCTAAGGCTTTAAGAGTATAAGCACTTGACCCAAACTCACCTAGTTATGGAGTGAAAGAATAGAGAACGGAAGCCAGTTACCCAGATGTTGACTCTGGGACTTGTGATCACAAACACT
Organism: Taxidea taxus jeffersonii; assembly: GCA_003697995.1. NCBI lineage: Eukaryota > Metazoa > Chordata > Mammalia > Carnivora > Mustelidae > Taxidea > Taxidea taxus. The sequence continues at coordinate 45,282 of RCUC01136350.1, forward strand.
ATGAAGTAGTCTATGTACTCAAACAGAGCCATGAACTCCAATGGCATCATTCTGGCCATGCCCACTCTCACCCGGACAATATATATTTCACTGTGAGCAGAGCATTTCAAAGGTGTAGAGTGTACTAGCATAGTGAGACGGGGAGTCAGGATTTTTTCATGTATTTGAACCCGAACATGAAAACACGCAAAATAATGCCAATTGCACTAAGATGACAAACACCCATCCAATTGACCAAATAAGCAAGGAAAACAATAAAACAAATCTGGTATCTAAGTAAAATTCTTCCAACAGTCTATAAAGCTGGGTAATAACCTTTTCTAGTCAATCCTTGATCTCACGTCCTACAACTCTCCTTCATTGCTCCTTCATCTCAGACACACTGACTGCTTTTGCTCTTCATCAAATATGTCAGGTGCATTTCTGTAACAAGACCTTTTCACCTCCTGCCTCCATCTCCTGGAAAGCTTTCTCCACACTTGGCTAACCCCTTACCTTCAAGTCTTTGTTCATTTTTCTCTTTCTCCAGGAAGCCTACCCTGAGCACTCTATTAAAATTGCAGCTTATCTTTGCCACTCCCCTGCACTCTTGATTCCCCTTGTTCTGTTCTATTTGTTTAGTTTTTCCAAAACACTTGTCATCTAATAATCTCTATGATTTACTTCCCTGCTAAAAGTGTCATTATTCTCTGTCTCCTGCTAGTCTAGAAGTTCCATGACTCTATGGCCTTTGCTTGTTTTACACAGGTGCCTAGAATAGTATTTGTGTGAATGACTAAATTAAGGAATCTTGCTTAACTTTTTTTAGAAACAGGGTTCTAAATAATAAAATGAAATATCCCGGCTACAATTTGGGATGAGTCAGATTGTGGCTAAGAAAGCATCTTAACATTTTAATAAATAGAGACAGATGATAAGGAGGAGCTTGGGAAAAAATAGGTTCTCAGAATCTATAGTCTAGAGAGCATCCAGGTATTGGTTTAATTGGGTGCATCTTCTAAAGCATACCTCTCAAAAGAAAAGTAAGCTTAATTTTTATGGTTAATTTGCAAAGTATGGCTTGCAAACAAAACACCTTGGAGAATAAAAAGACAAAGTTCCTTTTCCAAAAAGATATTTAATTTTTATTTGGGTTGAGAGAAAATCTAAAATTAAAAAAAACTTTTTGTATTATTATTAAAAAAAATAATAAAACCAAAAGTATTAAGAACAATATAGTACTTAATGTATAATTTCAGGATCATGATTATAGCCCAGCCTTATCCTTTAGCAAGGGCCATGGAGTCTGATTACCTCTGTTCTCTGTGCATTCTGACTCCTTGATTTTCTGTATCTGTCTTTCCTGGCTCTAGTTCTTCTAGTCAGATTTCTTAAAGTCAAAGAGCTTCCATTTGTCCTCCAAAATCTTATGCACAGGTCATCAACTTGGCAAAGTCTTCCTTAATACATCAAATCTGATTCCTTTTTTAGTTCCACATACTGATTTCTACTCTGGCACGTTAAAAGATATATTATGTGGTAATGTGATGTGGCCACAAATTCCTCACATCATTGCATGCAAGCAACATTGTAATGTGACTTTGCTGCCACTCTTTTCAAAAGATGTAGTCTATTTCTTCATTCCTTAAAGTGGAGCCTGACCACGGGATTTGCTTTAGCCAATGAAACATCAGCAAACTTGCCTTAATAGACATTCCCATAGCATTGGGTCATGGGACTTTTCTTACCGCCCTTGAGCACCTGTGAATACCACCATGGGAATAAGACCCTGTGGGATGAAGAGAGATGTAGGGCCAAGCCTCCCAGTTTCTCCAGCTGACATCAAGGCAATGTCACAAGTGAGACCATCCAGCCCAGCTGAGCCTCCAACAGATCTCAGAGATCAGCCTGGGCTAGCCCAGAGCAGAACAAGCTCTCAGTCCAACCACAGGTCACTTTAGAAACAATAAATATTCACTGCCTAAAACCAGTAAGCTTTGGGGTTAATTTGTCATGCAGCAAAAGCTAAGTGATACATAAGATGTATGTTACTACGGGAATATGAGGAGCCAATGAGCACCTCAAATACAGGAAATGGGTATTTTTTACCCTTGAATCTCAAGGGCTTCTGAGATCTGGCACACAGCAGGCTAATGTCTGTTGAATTTAACAAAGATATTCTATCAGATGAATAAGCTAGACCAGTGTTTTAGAAATTTTGGGGTACATACCATACACAGTGGTTTTAGATGGTATAGGGCTAGAAATTTAAACAAAATCATATACTGAATATTTTTAAAGGAGTAATTTTTAAATTAAGCCCATGATTTCACAGAAATTATGGCTTAAAGGCAGACTTCAATCGCTACTGCCATGGTAATTGATGCAGGCCACATAAGCCATTGGTGTGAAATTCAGGGATGCCCTAACATGTGTCGGACCCTTCAGGACAGAACCTGGCCTCATAACTGTTAAGAGATCAAGTGATCTCATGACATAGCATCAGTAGTGTGAATTTCCAGATGCTAAAATTTCATGTACATATCTGTATTGTTCTTTTCAACCTTACATCGAACTGTTACTCTGATGGCACTTCAAAAACTCCAAAAATCATGTCAATGGTCTGGAGCTAGTCACCTTAAATTTTAGTTGTATACCGCAATGGGATCCTGGAAATTGAAAGAATAGTAAGTCATTCTGTAGTCTAATACCTCCATTGGCTGCCATTGTAACGTAGGACAAGGTCATGGGCATTTCCGTGCCCCCATTTTCTCATCTCTCAAGCTTGGGTCCCTTTCCTTTTGAACCCACAACACCCTGATGACTTAAGCAGAGAGAAAAGGCAACATGTTCAGGGCAATATGGGTATTAAGAAGGACATATATTGCATGGAGCACTGGGTGTTATACCCAAAGAATGAACAATGATACACTACATCAAAAACAAATGAAGTACTGTATGGTGACTAACATAACATAATAAAATTTAAAAAAAATAAAAAATAAAATAAAAAGACAATAGAGAGTAGAATATATAAAATAGAATGCTTTTTGTCAAATGTTGCACATAATGTTTGAATTATAAAGAAAAGCACATTAGAATCAAACAAAAGTATGGTCTTAATAGAGCAATAGTGATAATAACAATAATGAATAATTAAAATGTTTTTTGTGTATAACTTTATTGTATAAGGATCATAATGTAGAAAGACAGCTCTACAGTTTACAGTTAAAGTTGAAAACTTGTATTTTAGTGTAACATTATTTCAAATGTGACTATTCTCAGAAGGAAGCACAGAAATTCTTCATATATTAATTTCACAAATGAGGGACTTCAGTTAATAATTTGGGGGTAAAATATATAATAAATGTATAGTTTTCCAATTTTAATAATAATAAAAATAAAAAACAGTACCCAAAAGGATGAAATAAACAAGTATATTAAATTATAAAGGTGTTTCTAATCCACATTTTCAGATTCACAGGCTGAACTTTTCTATGTGTGCATGTGTATGTGTGTGTCTGTGTATATATATATATTTATATATACTCTATATATTTATGATAGAAAGGTTTTAAAAGCTTCGACTGAATTCATACACTTTATGTGGTGTGTGTATAAACACATGCACTTATTTTAATGTGGGTATAATTATTACTGAATTGTAGCTTTTAATGGGGAGATCATTAGGGACAGTTAAATCTGACTACATTTAAGCTCTCATTGAGACTCTGAAATTATTTTTTCAAACGTTCGGGTTTTGAAAAAAGGCAAACTGTGTTTGTCTCAAATAGTCTTTCTTTAATTTTTCAGACTGGCATTTTAAGGCAAATTTAATCCATATAGTTCATACTCATTTACACCTAAATTATCCAACTAGAGCTTTTAACAGCTATTTAATGTCCCAGACACCTTTTGAGCTTTTAAAGTGAGCTCCTAAAAGCCTTTTCCATCTCTTGCACCCTCCGCTCATCAGCTTAAGAGGTTGCATTTTGCTCAGAGTAAACAAATTGAATACTGAAACTTTTGGTTATTTTTCCTCTTGGTTTATGACCTATGAATGTAAAGTGGCTTTCAGATGTGACATAACTAATTTTCCCATCCCTATGAACCAATATAGGGTGTGTGTCACATTACACTTACTTATGAACAGCTATATAGCCAGCAAATGAGGCAATCTCTGGACTCCTCATTGGGCATCCGTAGCATATAAATAGATAATTACAGAATCTCAAACTTCTGTGACATTTTTCATCTGAAAATTGCCAAAGCTGCCTTTAGAATGGCATGAGCATATATCTTGGAATGTGCCGTAGATACAAAAATACCTAGTTCCATCTTTAAGCATTTCTACCTTTTTACAGACAGGGAAGCCTTAAGCAGCTATAAACCATGGAACCAAAAGTCCTTCTCCCAGGCTTATGGTCCTGTAAAGCTCAAAGGAGTTCAGGAGAAGGTGATATTTTGAGTGTGTGTGTGTGTGTGTGTGTGTGTGTGTGTGTGTGTGTGGCAGGCAGAGAAATCAAAAGACAGAGAGACGGGGCAGAGAATTAGGCAGAGACAGAGAGATAGAGCATGAGAGGAAAGACTGAGGATTAAAAAAATGCAGAAACATCCATCTCTCGGGGATTTTGGGGTTACTAATAGCTGGGGTAGAAATCTTATGAACTCCAGTCGTTCTTTTTAGCAAGATGATCTGCATAGCTGCTGTTAAGTTGCTCCCACCTATCCTTATTCATTCACTGTCTGTCCTTACAGGGACAGATACTGTCTTCATGGATATTTCCAATATACTTATACATCATTTTCTAATTTCCCTTCATGACTGTTCTGATCTCGATATTCAGTGTATTCTACGTTCTATTCCCAGGGCCCACTGCAACATGTTTTATACTCTCAGACTGGTGAAGAGAAACATATATCAGAAATGTCCTGGGGGAACACTTAGTGAGGCAATGGAAGAAATTCACCTGGAAGGAAGCGTCCAGAGAACAGACCTGGTAGTCAGGGGCTGAATTGCTTGGGGACATCCACTTTAATCTCTGAAGGGAGCTGAGTCCAGATGAGCTGTCCTGGCAGGGAGGCATCTCAGAAGCAAAGCACAAAGGGTTACCTCTTTCACCTGCAGGGTGCTGGGCCCCGCCAGCTCCTGCCACCAGGAGAGCAGGCAAGAGCTGCTGTTCTGGATCGCTGCATTTTCCTAATAAGACTGCACTAGCCGCTAAATGAAGCTGGCTGCCCGGTTGAGTTCAATCCCAGCCCCATTTCAGTTTACCCATTTCCTCAGAATGTAATCTCACCTCCTTGCTATTGGATTCCTTCATGGTCTTGTAACTGATGAACAGAGGCCACCAGGAGGGAGGTGGGGTGGGTGTAGGTGTGCAAGTAATACAGAAATCACAGCACATCACATTCAGAAGGCACTGTCTAAAAAGCCAGGGAATATGTGGATTTATTTTCCAAAGCAGCCTCAAAATACATGTAGCACAACCCTCATCTGATATTTAAATTCCCACATATAATTGCTCTGCCTCTGCCGAAGCATCCTATATGAGACGGACCTCACTCCCTCCAGAAGCAACTTTCTGAGAAAGTTCTCCCATGTATGAAGTTGACATTTACTTCCCTGAAACTGGATATACAAGCTGTCACCTGCACCCTTGTGTTTTATAAACCCCAACAGGGATTCTCCAATAAATCACCCAGTTATAAAATAGAAATGAGTCATTCTTGCAATAGAAGCAAGTTGATTAAAAAAGAAGAAGAAGGAGAAGATATCCCTTAGGAACCCTCTGGATGGTACATAATGGATGAATTTGTTTGGAACACCTCAAACAGAAATGCCACCAACTCTGCCCTATTTTCATTACCCACCCAAGAGAATAAGAGAGTCATTCTTCAACTAGATGTAGTAGCACGAAAGGTGGGAATATAGCTATATCGACCATTCTTCGCCTGCTCCGTATGTTTTATATTCATTATATTATTCCTTATAACATCTGTATGAAATTTATATGTACCATTATGCCTACTTTCAGAACAGGAAATTAAGGCTCAATTAAATAATCCACCCAAGGGAACACCTTCCCTAAGTGACAGAACTGGGACTCAAAATTGAAACTACCTGAAACTATCTGAAAAAGACTATGCCTTTTTGATTATCAGGTCATTATTTGCACATAGGTTCATTTATCTGAACCAATATGTATATGCATATACATTTTGTGGCCAAATCTTTATTTGCTATGTGTGTGTGTATATATACATACACATATATACATACACATATATGTATATGTATTGTAGTATATATATGCATTTATATGTATATATTTATATTTGTATGTATATATACAAATAAATATATGAGCTGCTATAGATGAGTGTGTATATAGGCAATTTATATACAAATATCATATGTAGTCTATGTATCAGTATATATGGTACAAATAAATAATTGTATAGATATGTATACAGCCATAAGCAAATATTATGTGTGTATGTCTCAGAAATAGAGCTAATCAGAACACATGGCTTGGCCTGGTATAATCCGTAGCTTGTGTTGAAGAGTAAGATTTTCACCCAAGTCAACTGACTATACTCATGTCTCCTTTCTGTAGGAACTTGGTCATTTCCTTTCAGAGAATGGGGACAGTCCCTCACTTTCAGATCCGTGGACCATTTCCACCAAACATACCTGTCCTTCTAGTTTCCAGTCAACTTTCACAATCTCTCTTGGCTGGAATTCCCTACCACCGTGATCTGCGGCTGCAGCTCCTTTGCTATTCCCCTGCATTCCCCTACAAACAGATCACCAGAGATGAACCCTCCTTCTTTTAATTGCTCATCAGTCTCACCCCTTTCCATGGGTAGAATGGAAGCCTGTTGTCGTGTTCAGCTCTTGGACTCTTAGGGCCTCTGGAAAATGAGCATACCAGAAGCTCACTGCCTGTTCTTATGCTTTAAAGTACTTCTAACTTAAGCACAATGGGGAGACCAGAGTGGAGTCCAGGAAGAGGACATTTTCACAGGATCACAGCACTCAAAACAGTGACCAGAGGAATGAGTGAGTCAGACAGGCAGTGGGAAGAACCATCAGCCTGTGTGGCAGGTGTGCCAGCCGGCCAGCAGCTGCAACCAGGCCGAGGGGGTCAGTGCCTTTTACATTTTCTTGTTCAGTGAAGCCCTTTCCCAGCCTGTCTCAGGGGAGATGAGGGAGGCCAGAGACAAATAACACTGAGGCTACTGGGCTGTCTGGCAGAGGTTTAAGAGCTTTTCCTCACTGAGCAGATTTCACTCAAGACTGGGTTCCTGTAGAGAAGGTCTTGCTGAAACTGTGGCAGACTGTGGTGGGAATGTCCTGTGCATTTCTTATAGGCTTATTTCATTTCATTTGTAGTTAAGAATAACTCATAGAGAACTCCAGGCTTGATATAATCCAAATTGGAATCAACCAACCCAGGAGGACCTCAGCCAGAGACTTATGCCTGTGCAGTTCCGGGGGGCCTGGCAGCTTCGTGCGGAACAGCAAATTACAGTTTGTGCTGAAAGAAAGGGTTTGTCCATAGAGAAGGAATGAGGACATAAACATTAAGTGATCACCTTCTAGAAGCCAAGAAACACAGGAGAAACGCAGTAGGTCATTCTGTTGTATAGGCTAGTTGCATTTGGGTTTTCCAGAAAGAAACTGAGGTGGATAAGAGAGTCTGACTTACAAGACAGATACTGTGAACAGGTGTTCCCCTGTGCATCTAAATGTGGATTGGCTGGTACTGTCTGCATCTAGGATTGCCTTGTGTTGTCTGCTGCAGGCATGGCAAGGAGAAGTGGTGGCAGGTATGCTACTACTGTAGTCTAGGGACTGCCTGGAAGTTTGGTGCCATGAGAACTATTATGTCTTCCTCTGGAACATGCTAAGTTCTATTTATGGGTTTGCTAGAGTAAGAGCCCCATAAGAACTTCTCAGAAGTCTGGGGGATTGGCGCACACCCAAGTTCATCAGTTGTACACAGGCCAGTGGTACAGGCACTAGAATGAGCTGGTCCCCATCATCCCACCAGGAAGCCCAGTGCCCCAGCAAAGAACCTGACACCACACACCTGTGTCCTTTATTATTCATGGGGTAGTAGTTGGATTTATAATTGTTTTTATTTCCCTACCCTAATGTGTTGTCTCAAAGTAAGATTTAGGCCTGCTCTGTATTATGTAGTTTATCCCAAACTTTATGTTTCTCTGGCCAGTTGCCTTGACTGTTACCATACATAGGCCCTGGGGGAGGCAGATGCTGTTATATCTAACTTACATGCAAATCTAGTAGAAGAAATGCGGCTTCTCTCAGTTTGCTTCTATAACTAGCTACACAATACCAGAAGGTAGCCAGTGCCTATTTCATAAGACTTGGCTGATAGCAAAAGTGACAGTCTGATAGTTCTTGGAGGTATCCACATTTTGGCAGCAACTTCATTATGGTGGAAAACAGTGCACTCCAATAGAACTTTGTGCAGTGATGAAAATGTTCTGTAACCACCCTATCCCATATTGGTAGCCACCAGTTATAGGTGGCTACTGAGCATTTGAAATGTGGCCAGAGTAACTGAAAAACTATTTTTTTAAATTTTAGTTAAAATGGTTTTAATTAAAACCATTCCAATAGCCATGGTTGACAAGTGGCTACCTTATAGCACTGATTCTCAAATTTTTGCATGGATAAAAATTACCTGGAAGCTTGTTAAAAGGTAAACCCCTGAGTCCCAGAGCCAGAACTTCTGCTTCACGACATCTGGGAATGAGGTGAAAATGTGCATTTCTTAGAAACCCCCAGCTGACACCACTGCTGCCTGTCCCAGGACCTCACTTTGTGTAGCTCTGATGGAGAAGGCTGATATTATTTACCTCAATGGTTATCGATAACTTTGCTTACTAGAGGACATTTGACAATGTCTGGAGACAGTTTGGGGCTATAACAACTGGGAGCAGGTGGTGATACTGGCGTCTACTGAGCAGACATCAGGGACGCTGTTAAATATCATAGGCACAAGACAGTCCTCACCACAGAGACAACACAGCTCAAACTGTCAATAATGCCAGAGTTGAGAAATCCTGCTCACTGTTCATGCTGATCAGATCCTGACTACAAAGTGGTTACAGTAACATCATTTCTATTCAATGTTACCCTGTACTCTTGACAGGCTGTGTCATTATTCCTTGACCAGATATTATAATATCCATCCATTCCATCAATCCTGAGACTCTTCCAAACTGTGAAGTTGAACGCCGGAGTCTAGCAGGTGAGGTTTTCTCTGGCTTCTGCAGTGGGAGATAGGACAGGTATGCCCTAGGCCACCAAGTCCCAGCGGGAGCACTTGTTTGACAGATGAAAAGCATGCCAGACAAGAGGGGCAAATGGCTTCTTTATCTAGTCTGGGAGAGGAGCTGTACCCTGGGTATCTAATTCTTGCATGTGAAACACATGAGAATTAGTCATCAAGGAGCTGTGTTGGAGGCATTAACCTGGGAAGTACATTAAGAAATCAAATAGGCATGAAGGTCACAGAAAAGCCAGGGCTCCAGATCTTCTTCTGAGGAAGTTTCTTCAGTTTGCCTGGGTGATCCCCACAGTTGCTTTCCTGGGGCTTACAAATTGTCAGACAAGAACATCTAGGACAGGGACTACAGGATCCTGGAGTCCCTGGGAGTCAGAGGCCAGAGGAGGGTAAGCTCCCCTTGGCTGTCTCTGTGCCTTCCAGACACATAGCAAACATATAAGCCTTCAAGGCATGCAGGTCACTTGGCATGCAGGTCACTTAGCCTGCTTAATGATAGCAAATGCTGGATGTTTTCTGTCTGCCTGAGGCTGTTTTTATCTCAGGTCTTAAAATCATTCAGATATTCCACCTCTGCTACCACTAACCTCTCTCCCAAAGTCTCAGGCAGCAAAGTCCCACTCACAGATCCTGTCCTCCATGTGTAACCCACAACTCCAAGGGAGCCAGAGGAGCCTCTAAGTGCATAAAAGACCCCCTGATCCAGAGGTCCTGGCCCCTGTTGGGGTGTGTGTACAACACTGTTTCTGTCTGGATTCTCTACTTAGCAGTTGCAAGATCCCCCAGGCCTCACTGGTGAGTCATGGAAGTGAAATGGATGGAACTCATCTCACAGTTATATGGCCCTTCCGTCTTTCTGTAGGAAATGAGAATCTGAAATCTTTCCACAACTATTGTCATGGCCTGAACTCGCTTTCCTTTTTTAGAACCCCCAAACTATTTTTTAATGCTCAGAGGGCCATCTCGAATGCAGCTGCTGTCCCAGTCACTTGTGTATATGACACAGCAAGGGTCTGGCAGGTCACCACTTTCAAGCTGTGGTTGGCAATGCTCCATCTACTGCTCCCTCAGCAGTGTGGGATGGAAAAGGTCCCACCATGTGATGTAGGTTGGCACCTATGAAGAAAGCTGGATTCCGGAAGACATCTCGGCCTCCTGCTCCTTGACCCTTTCTGAGGTGTCCCAAGTCCCCATTCCCCTCACCTGCCAGCTGTGTGATCTGAGCACCATTGCTTGCTTCAAAACTTGGTTTCCTTCTTGGGAACAAGGAATGAACACCAGCTCCCAAAGTTGTTTAAGGTGTGAGTTAGATAACACTTCTTGTGCCAGCCCAGTTCCCGGCCCACAGTGGGCATTTGGGAAACAGAATCTCTTAGCACAGTGCCCACATCCCTGGGTCACAGCACCTGGGTCAGAGACCATGTAAAGTTATCAGGGAGGGAGAGGGATGCACATATGGGAAAGGTGTCACATCAGCTGATGATGCTGAGGCATGATTGGAATTAAGCTACACAGAGAATGACGTATTATCACAGAATATTGTTTTTACACTATGGCTAATGAGTTTTGACCTGTGTGAATTTTCTCTCATTATTACACAACTCAGATTTCTTGTACTGTGATCTGCGTCATTCTACCGTCCTCATTGATCACATGACAACAAGGACTGGGAAAAGTAACTGATGTTCTCCTTTTCTGAAGATGTCTTCTGTGGGCAGAGCTGGCTCTCTGGATTTGCAAGGCTGAAGGACACTTTCTCTTCCCATTTGTAACTCTGGCACTGTGTACTTCCTCCCAACCTGCAGCTCCCCAAGGTCAGGGCAAATGAACAAGTCTTGGGAGTCCCCAGGTATATGACCTGCAGCCAGTCCAGGCCCACTGTGCCCTCACACTTGAGGTGCTTCCGGGACTGTGAGTGATCAGGGCTGATGTGCCCTGCCAGGGAAGATGATGCCTGAGGAAATTTAGAGGCCCATGTTGCCATGGAAGGGTGAGTGGAAGGGTACACAAAAAACTGAAACAGTGCAGAAGCCAGGGCTAGATAAGAGACTGAGGAAGAGCACACAGGGGTGGGGGCATAGGTGCAGGGTGGTAGTTAGAGCACACAGTGGGGCTTGCCAGATGGGAGGCCAGGGCTGCTTGAAAAGCCAAGTTGAGGGTCTGGGCTGATGGACAGGTGAGGCACCCACTCTTTCTATGAGTGCCCAGTTGCTGTTTGGGCAGAGGAGTCTGGGTCCACACTAGGGCAGACACACACCTCAAGGAAGACCATCTGAGCCACAGGCACAGGGCTCTGTTACTTCCTAGCGTTAAAGGTCTAAACGCCCAGTAGGCCGTGGTAAACAGCTGAGGATGGGCCACGGGCCTGAACAGAGCCCATGCAGCTCTGTCTGGCCTCTAGCATTATAAATTATGTAGCTGTCTTCATTTATTATTCAGCATAATTTATTTTGGACATTTGCATCAGCACTTTATATACAAAATAAACCAGATGCGAAAGGAAGGAGGAGAGGATTAAAATGGGCATTCGTGAAAGCATAAGGGGGCAAGAAGGGAGGGGTGGCCTGAGGAATTAAGGGGTGGGCCCCATTATGAATTAAATGTGGGCTGCAGAGTGACAGGAGGAGACAAAAGGGCAGGTTGGAAAGCACTTGGAATTATAACAGCACCTGATCAGCGCTCCCCAGGTCCCAGATTCACATATGTCGGATACTGGGATTTCGCCTGGAGAATGCCAAATCTCAAACTACAAGCATCAGAGCAAAGGGCAGCATCCTGCAAGAGCTGGGAAGCCAGACCCTGACCAGTTCAGGATGGAGCAATGGTGCCTCCCTGGGTGGGGAGAGAAGGCGTCTCTGCACCACTCCTCATGGAGCACAGATTAGGCCCTGACTCTGGGGTGCCCACTGAGCAATTTCAGTGCCTTAACCATTGTCCTTGTTCAGGGCCTGGCGCCATGGTTTCAGATGTGGAAATGGTCTCCAGCTGGGAATAGGGAAGGAAGGACAAAACATTCCTTCTGGGTCCCAAGCAATTGTACTATCTGGTAGAAGTGATCAAGCACGTACAGTGTTTTTGTTCTGTTTTTCTCATTTATCTTTCCCTATTCAAAGCCTCTGATCCTCCCCACTCCCCATTCATATCTTGTAGCAGAGAAAAAAACTGGATGGGAGGAGGAGGCAGAGTCAGGAAAACTATGGAGACAGGGGTCACAGGGAAGAAACTGCACCGGGGGATCACTTAGAGAAAGAAACTACGGTTATTTTTTGGCAGAATCAATAAAAGGTTTTGTTTTGTGTTTCTGAAACCTGCAGGGTACAATTGCAGACAGTTATGAAGTACAAGTTTTTCTGTAGCAGAAAGAAAGATGTTTCCACTGTTTAAAAAAAAAATGCATCCCCACCGTACCTTACTTATGGACCCATGAACCAGTTTAAAACTGAAGCTCCGTGATGCTAACTCTTGCCATTTCGATTTTGAAGGCTATCCCTCTGCCACATCTGACCCACCAGCTCCTGTCATTAGCATCCAAGTGTTAAGCCAGAGGAACTCAATCTGGGAACATCACCAATGTAGCCAGTAAGCTGCAATTTAGTTAATGTGCACCACTTGTAGGCCGTGGTTTTGGCCTGAGCATATTTGCGTAGAGTGGAGGGTGGTGGTTGGGGGAGGTGGGAATTAGAGAGGAAGGGAGGGTGAAGAGCTCATTTGCAAGAACTGCCCAGCTGAGATAACATTTAAAATGACAACGAGAAGGTCCAGTGCTTTGTAATCCTCCAGCAGCTGCTCACTCTGGGTCGAGATTAGGAGGCAGCTTTTGCCATGAGTCCCTGTGCCAAGAGTGGCCGGAGGTGGTTTCTCATCTCCCTAACCACCTCCAAGGGGACCACTCAGCTGTGTCCTAGAGAAGCTGAACAAGAGAAAAAGAACAAGAGGGCTTGTAGGCTCCATCCATGTGTGTGGCCCCTGGGATGCCCCGCAGATGGGCCTGGTTGGAGACAGTGATATTTTGGACCAGCTCACTATAGCTCAGTGCCCGGGAAGGGCAGCTGGTGGGCTTGTTCTACTGTTCTTCAACCTGTCACTGTGCAAATCTTGACAAGTTATCTACATCCCAGAGATACAGAATATCCTTCAGCTCAGAGCATCTCACTCCCTCCAAGTGACCAAGCCAGTCAAAAAGCTGCCAGGACCCCCCATACCTGCCCAGATACCCTCAAAGAGAAGCCAAGGAGTCACTTCATTGGTCACTGTCCCAGTCAAGTCCACACCCACACTGGTCACCCTCCTCTCTCAGGCCTGTGGTTTCTCCCACTTGAGGAAGAATGAGCTTTTTCTTTTGCTGTAAAATTACAAATAAAGCTAAACTGACTTTGAGCATATTAATGATACCAGATGGTTTCATAAAATGTAAATAGAGCAATAAAAATACAAATGGGGTCCTCCCAGTAATTAACTTTTGATTTACATAGTCCAAAGAGAATTGGATCAAGTACTGCATTTCTAACATATTAAATTTAATCCTTAGCCAGTCACACTGTGGGGCTCAGTCTTGCTGGCTTTCCCATTCCTCTTCTCTGACCCTCCATCCTATGCTGAGAGGTGCTAAGTTTCCTGGCACTGAAGCATTGAAATAAACATTTGCAGACATCTCCTGGGAATGTGTCAACAGGCTGCCTAATTAGGACGGCCATGAAGTACTTGGGGGACATAAAGTGTTCCATAAATGCACATTATTCTTGTTATAATCATGACACAGTCGTAATAACTCAGCTTGCTGGGGCATTTTCACAGTAGCAAATATTCTCTCATTTATTTGACAATGATGTGCTTTGCTATTTATGGATAGAAAATATTCTTTGATGCCAAGGTCAGGTCACTATGTAAAGCCAACAGAATAGAGATATTCTGATTTCTAGATTCTCCTTGAGTTCAGGAAGATTCACCAAACCATGCTAACAGAAAACCATAGAGGCACTGGTTCTATTTCATATCCTCATAGACTCTCCTTGATCTAAATATTGGCTCCTCTACTCACTTCCTGAGCAACTATGGCAAGCTCCCTGACCTCTCTCTGCCTTAGCTCCCTCATCTTTGGGATGAAGATATAAACTGAAATTCCTCAGTAGGATTGGCATATGAATTAAGTGAGTTAATACAAGAAAAGGACTTACAGCAGCACCCAGGTACATAATTTAAGTGTAGCTGCTGCTCCCATAGCCTATAATCATGCCAGTGCAACTGAAAGAGTCCTCTGGGGACCATCTAGCTTGGCCTCCACATTACACAAAACAAAGCAAAATTTAGCCCCGCAGAGAACAGGGACTTTTCCTCAGTTACCCAGGTATCTTTGATAGAGGATTTGCATTACTTCTGTGAGGTCAGTAAAGGAAAAGAGCTTTAAGTTATAGCAAAATAGATTGGAAATTCTGATAGGTTGGAGTTTCCCATCTTAATTTGGCATAAAGACCGGTGAATGAAAAGCAAGTTGGAAGGACCATTTAATAATAATAGCAGTTGACACTAACATGTTTAATAAAGGGCACTATTCTTCAAAGAGCTTTTCATGCAATAGTATTTTAATCCACAAAAAGCCCTATGCAGTAGGTATCATTAGGAACGACATTTTATAGATGAGGAAACTGTACAGAGAGACTGAGTGACTTGTAGCAGGTTGCCCAGCACTTAAGTGGCAAAGCTGGGTATTTAAAACTTCAAGGTTGGCTATAAAGCCCCCTCTATGTGTAGGCAATTAAGCTGAGGTACAGGTAGATTGGATGTAGCCCAAATTATCTAAACCCTTTGGTTCCTTCAACAAATACTTCGTAAACCTCCACACCGCTGCTCCCTCCAGCCCGATCCCACTCCCACCCCAGTCTCCACAGGGAGACACTCCGTGGGTATGGCAGTGAACCCAACCCGCCAGGCATGGTTCTTGTCCTCATGGAGAACCTTGGCCTCATGGTCCATGGTTCTAAAACCCTGCAATCTGTGTGTGAGTTGGTGGGGGGAGAGGGGTGGTTTGCTCTAGTCCTGCCAGGACAAAGCACGCTTCTTTTTATCTACTTCAAATAGTGCTGGTTGAGATGAAGAGAACCAGCTATGACCAATTGTCTTCCCGACCTCTTTCTTTTACCCCTGAGGGGATTCAATTTGGTGACCATCTTTGCTTACTTAGCTAGATATTTCACAAATGGGGGTCACTGATGACCTACAAGGGCTAACGGTACCCCCTCCTGTGCACTTCCAAATCTCTAAGGCAGCAGCAGTGATGTATCTAGGTCAATCATATGCGAGATTTTAACATCTAAATTAAATGGCAAGCAGGCCTGGAATCCATTACCTTCTCCATGGCTACTAAAATCAAGCTAATGGGACCAATTCAATTTTTCTCTTATGGATGGAGCTTGAGACGGCATAAAAGCCAATAAAGATCCAGGTAACTCTCTGCTCTGGGGGAAAAGGGAGGGAGAACAGGTTGGATAAACAGTCAACACAGTCATGGGAGCCCAAATCGGGCAATTAATAATAGCAGGGCCCCTGTCCAATGGACATCGGGAGAGAGAGTCCCTTGGCAGCCACATTTAGACATTCATAACTCCATATATTCTTGTCATGATCCAATCTCACTGAGCTAGATAGTGATTCCAAAATATATTTCATTTTATCAATTCCAGTTAAATTATTTCATCTGAGGAAAAGAAATTTACCTTGGCTGATCTGCCTGTGTCAGCTCAAACCTGTTTCAAGGAGACTGGCGTGTGAGTGAGAGTGACAAGTGCTGTCCCCACACGCTGCCCCTCCCTTCTCACACTTGCACACACCTCCATTGTCATTGCCTGAGCATAGTAGTTATGAGTCCTGAAGGGGCCCCATGAACTCCAAGGCAGCCCCGTGTCATAATGCTGGGAGCCCGGCACTCCCCGTCCCCAGGCTGCACCCACACCATCTCCTGAAGGGCTTCTTTGCAGACACACTCTACATCCTCGTGATATCTGAGCCCATAAATCATCTGTCAGCTGTACACCCAAATATCTCCATTCTCGTGATTTTGTCAGATCATCACCGCTAATACGATGTTGAAATTCATAAATGCCTCTATTTCCAGTAATAGGCCCATGCACTGCCATCTCCCAGTTTGAAAAGAGAGAGGTTTTTGCTGGGGACACGAATCCCACACATCTCAAGAGGGCACCTGGCTTACTTGAACTGGGGAGGTAATTTCCTGGGAGAGGCTTCTGAGATCTTTAATACCGACAGTTTAAATATATCGGTGGTTGTGAAGCTCAGCCGGCAAGCTAAGAATTGCTCAGAAAAATCACAGGATTTTAAAGCAAGGGAAGTAAAAAAGGCAGTTCTTCCATTTCCCACCCGTTAGGTTAGGTTCCCTGTGGCTTTGTCTGGAAATTCTACAGCCCACCAGCATGGAGGGCATCTGTGGAACAGAGCTAGACAGTGGCCAGGAGCCACCTGCCTCTCCCAGACAGCTTTCTTCTCACTACAGGACAAGCAGGCACAGCTTTGTCGGGATCCGGCAATCCAGAACTGGACTTACTCTCTCCATCTAAGGCTCCTTGGGGTCGGGAGTTGGGGCTTGTGGCCACGCACAAAACGACGTTGAGTCAAGCTCTGACCCGGAGGACAACATGCTCAGTGTCCATTCCTGCAAAGGACAAGAGGGCAATGGCCAAGGCCAGGACCCTGGGGCCTCTGCCTAGAGAGTTGGGGCTGGGGTTATTGCACTTCTTAGCTGAGGCTCTCAACTTTATTAGGATACCTTTGCCCTTGGGAAAGTGCTAAGAAGAGACTGGCATGCACTGCTATGCAGTGAGAACGGCAAATTAGGCGTATACCCCAGTCACTGATGTCCAGTACTACGGGCACTGCGGTGGGCGTGCAATAAAGGCCATTCACTAGTCCAGCGCTATATTTTACAGAATACTTTTAGGTCCACTGCCCCATTGAGGAGAGCGTGGCAGGTGTCTCCCCAGCCCCCAACCCCCAGCATCCAGGTGAAACAGCCCTCCAGAGGAATCCAGAAGCTGAGGTTCGGAAAGGTAGAACTTGGTGAAGGTCAACACAACATAAGCGCTTAACAAAACAGGGCTAGATTCTAAGCTTTCTGCTTCAAATTCCAGTTCTCATTCCACTGTACCTCATGGAAATAGACTCTCAGACACGATTTTGAAATTCATTCATGGAGTCCACCCCGTACCTCTGATGGGCCAGCCCTGAGCTGCCCCCTGGTGCTTAGCCCTACTTCCAGAGGTGTGCAAGGAGGCTGGAGACTACAGTGCCCTTTGAAGCTTCCCTTCCTTCAGGCCTCCTGTCTTACTGCTTGCTCCCTTATTCTGCCTTAGGCAGCCCCTCCCCCCATGCTCTTGCTGCCAGGCAGCATGGGGCTTCCCACGAATTTATAGAGGGAGATTGGATCCTGTAGGGCCCCTCAGCACGAGCCCACGAGGCTTCGTGTAAAAAATGATTGCATCGCGCACATGGAGGCTGTTTAAACCTGTCACTTTAAAATATCCCTTCTCCTCTGCCTTAGGCTGGGGCCAGGAGAGCAGACCCAGGAAGAGGAAATCAGTTTAAAGTGACAGCCCTTAATTTCTGAAGCCAAACCTCTGCATTTGCAGCAGACTTTTTATGGGCTGAGGTCTCAATTTAAAACCAAAGTGTCCTAATGGCACCCCATAATTCTCGGTAAGTTTTTGCACCTCGTCTCCAGATTTCTCCTCACAAGAAAAAATCCAGAAAGCTAGGAGGAGGCTTCATCTAGGGGTGGGTTTGGAGCAGGCTGGTTGAGAAGCAGGTCCAGGGCATTAAAGGGACAGCAAAGGACAAGCCAGGAAGCCAACTGGGTCTATTTCATTGCTTTGCTTTTGTTAAAGTTGCTGTTACCAGGTTGCCTAGGGCAAGGACAAGATGCTCAGCACTCAATTAAAATGTATTTCATTATTGGAGGGCTGTTCTAAACTAAGCGTTGGAGATGCAGAATACAAGTTTTCAGCACCTACCAAGTCTTTCCCCTGTCCACACCTTTTCCATGAAGCCTTCCCAGACCAACCCATCTAGAACTCTAAATGCTTTTTAATAAATCCCTAAAGCCCTTTATGGATTGTAGTTAAGATGTATTGCCTGGTCAGTTTCATGGTGTATACGTGTGAATATGATTTCCTCACCTACTAAACCCTACTACATACATGTATTCTCACTTGAGTGCTTAAGGCAGTGCTTTGATTATATTAGATATTCCATCAAATGCCCCGCTGCGATTTTTATCCAGATTGGGGGAAAATGATCAATTCCTAGGATTAGAAAAATGCCTCCCAATGCATTTGATGTGCAGTTCTGTCCACCACGTTTCTAGGACCTTAACTATGGCTCAGCCCACAGCCAGCTGCTTGCAGAGATTTTCTGAATGAAGGAAGAACTGCATGGATTTTAGCAGAAGTATAGAAACCATAATTTTCCAAATCAAGTGGAGAAGAAAACCCCCCTCCTGGTGTAGTGGTGGCATGGAGATGCGAAGAATTGCATGGCAGTTGGATGAATGCCAAGTAGCATCTCCACCTGAGATGTAGATAATGGAGAGGAGTCAACTGCCCTACCTCCTCCTTCCTTTCCCTCCTCTCCCTCTCTTGACCTCCCTGTAGACTCAGAAGGAGGGATGCTGATCTAAGGAACAAAGCACAGACTTTGAATCAGAGCTGAAGCAAGAGGCTTTCCCAAGGGGCCTTTCCCTGGGCACCCATCACCTCAAACCTGCTTAGTTTATAAGATTATTACTTTTAACAAACCCCTATCCAGCACTTTGGATTTCTAGAATGTTTGGCAATCATGACGGAGTTAATTAATTCCATACAATCAAGGGCATTATAAAAGTAGATGGTATGCACACAGTCACCCTATCTTAGCACATCTGGGGTGAGGTGTAGGCTGTTTCACTGAAGGGCGAAAATTTTTGGCTAGCTGTCCCCCTCTTCCAAGGAGTGTGCCCCCATGCCACATGCTGCTGCTGCTCAGTGGCATGGACAGCCCAGCATTATTACCATTAGTGTTTCTGAAATGCTGACAATCTGATTTAAGGAAAGGGAGAAGGCAAGTGCTTCTAGGAGCCTGTGATTCATATCCACGACCTGCCACCACTCATAACGAGGGTGGGTATGCAGGGCACTTTCCACACATTTGCAAACAGATTTAATAATAAGGGGCTGTCTGACTCAATGTGTCAAACTCCCTGCTAGCTGCACAAGAGAGTATCAGGGAAGGCGACATAACACAAAGCAATGCAAGGTCATGAGTTCTCCTCTTCACTGTTCTAACACATGATACAATTTTCCTTCAAATCGAGATTTCATAGAAGTATAATCAACCACCTAAAGAGCAGCTAGGCTTGAAACATTTGAGAATAAAAATTAAAGCTCCAAGGAGATGGGTAGAGGAGGCTCTTCTCCCCTTTTGCCCCTTGATGCATACAGACTGGAGGTACAATAAAGTGGGGTGAGGGTTGGCCACTGGGACCAAAACCTGGGCTCAAATCCCTGCACTGCCACCAAACACCAATCAACACACGTATCAAAGCCACTTAACCTTTAAGACATTCAATTACTAAAGAAGGGATGAGAGTTAGCAGAGAGCATCACACTCAGGCCTCTGTGTTTAGAGAATCCTAGGTGAAAATGTATGCTGCCTTGACATACAGACATTAAATAATAATTTAAAGAAATGCTTGCCTTCTGGGATCCCAAATTAAAAATTGTGTATTATTTCTCCTATGGCGCCTCTCATAGTACCTAACTCAGTGTAAAGCACGTCAGATACCTGCTAGCAATATGGTGATTCACATAAGCAGCAATGGAGACCTCAGGCAATGAAGTCACACTGACAGTCCTTCTGCTCCCCTGTTCTGAAGCCTTGGGTGAGATGACCTTGTGAGCAGATTCCTTCAGGGGGTTATACTGTGCCTACATTACATGTAGATTAAGTGAGCTGATACATGTAGAAAACATGCAAGGACCAGAGAAGTGAGGACAGGGGAGTGGACTCAAGTGCCAGCACCATCAGGAAGAACAGGAAGGACGAGATGTGGGAGAGAAGCAGAACACAGTTCACGTGGGCTCCTGGATTTACCCTGAGGTCTGGACCTTTACTCATCTTAAACATGACTTTAGGTTTCCACAGAAAGCAATGGGATCCAGGAGGTCCAGAATCTTGATTGCGCCCAGCCACGCTTGCTCCTGGTGTCCTCTAGCAACAATTACCTGTGCGGGTCAGCCTCAGGTTTCATTTTCAATGAAAAAAGAAAAAATTCTTCAGAAAGAAGCTTATGGTATAGTAGAGAAAGCCTGGGATTTAAACTGGGATCATCGTTGAATTCCTGATTTCCTGACTGGGTCCCTGAGACAGATGATATTATCTCTGACTTGCTTTTCCTTCTTCAGAGGCACAAATATCTCATGGGTTTATTGCAAGAGGTAAATGAAATAAAAGAACATGGACTCAATTTGTAAAATGTGATGCGCTATGAAGTCACTTCAATTATTTGAACTTGAAGTGAAGAGAATACTAAGCTGGAAAAGAAGAGGTTCCAGGGATGGGTCCCTATGGGAAATTAGAAAAATCACACTTCACTTTTACCCATTACCTACACAACACACACACACACACACACACACACACACAGAGGCTGGTGTTGAGGAGACATTGTGACACTGCTTTGTAGATTTATTTATTTACTTATCAGATAGTTTCAAACATCACAATTTTATAAATGTTTTGAACAGGAGAGGGAAGGTGGAGAAAGAGCAGGGAAAAGAGACCCTCAACCAAACAGGTCTGACTGCCACCAAGTGAATAAAATTACCTTCTAATCAAATGCATCATTAAAAGTACAGACATTAGAGCCCGGCACTGACAGGTTTGTGAGCAAGGCATTTGCAGTTAATTAGGATATACTGTCTTTGTAGTTGGGATTGTCGGTTTCTGCCAAACAACACCTGCTTCCACGGTCACGGCACCTGGGTGCTTGGGCCATTCTTTGGGGCTCCTCTTAGCCTGATCTTGCAGGTAACCCTGGACTGTCCCACACTGGACTGTGTAGCAGATGAGCTTCTTTTATAAAGATCAACAGCAACTTTTGTGGAAATATATCCAGAGAAACTATGGGCCCAAAAAGGTGCTGAACTTCCTTTTGGACTGGAGAGAAGGGTCACAGGGGGTAAAGATGCAGCTGCATTTCCCAGCTGCCGCACCATCCTTTGTAGGAAGCATGTGAAGGGGTTCAGAACATGCTACCCCAAAATATACCTCTTTGTCATATTGATTATTTTGGGCTGAAGGCACTTGAGAAACAGCAGGTGCACAGAGAGCTCTCGGCCCTCCCCTCTTCTACCTAAAAGCAGGACATGAAATTTCCCAGTAGAAAATGTCCCTGTACCAGGAAGAGAAGAATATTCTTATCACCAGAGGCTAGGAGTCAGCACCAAAATGGATCTGTACAAACAGACCATGCGAAAATAACTCTGATTTCCTTCATTAGTTTCTCTGGTGTCTTTTCTAGTCACTATCAGAAAATTTACAGTTCCCTTCCCAAGCCCTTCTTTACTTAGTCTTGTCATGTGTCCACAATGTATCACTCTTGGTTGCAGTGGTCTTTAAGCCCCTGGGGTCTAACAGCTTCTTTCTCTGAAGCCCTCAGTGTCACACAAAAATATTAACATCATAAAATTTGTATGTATTTCTCCTATTGAACTGTGTCTTGTCAGCTCAAGTCATAGGTCCTAGTTATAGAACTTGAGAGGGGAAAAGAAGAAGTCTTTCCTCCCCTGCAGATAAAACCCAAATTGCCCAGAGGGTGTCCCCTGCCTAGATCACTGGCTGGGTCACATTCAACAAATCTCAGAGCAGCCAGGGCAGCTGGTCTCCTGCTCTCCAGTTCCTCCACAGTGCTAGATAATTTAAACGATTGCACCACTGAACTGCTACCAGTGTTAACCTGGAGAGGGACAAATCCCCAGCTAGACCATCCCTCGCTACAAGACCCCAGGAATACTGTTTTGACAGCAGAGATCAGAATTGTTGGGTTTTTGTCTGTCTTAGTGGAAGCTGACCTTTGTTCCTCAGACCCAGCTCTTCTTTGAAAGAGTCCAGTTCCTCAATTTCTGCAAAAATGCCCCAGCTTCCATTTTTAAAATAACTAACAAAAATCTTTGAAAATTGCCATAAAAACCTCTTGAAAGATTACTTAGCAGGTTCTTCTGTTTCTAGGCAGTACTCTATCATCCAGTGAAAACTTGCCATTTTTCAATCTAACCACTATTTTAACCTAATGACTCACAGAATCATGAAAAACGCAGGGAATGAAGCAGGCCACCAAGTGGGAAGCCCCGAAAGCTAAGGAACATATCCAACGCCACATAGACAACTTCTAATAGAAGGGAGAGGGCTGGGACTGCTTCTCCCAACTGCCCAGCCTAGCACTTGTCTGCCCTGCTCCGTGACCACTCTGCTTCTCTTATTTTGGCTTCAGGATTCAGTTCTGAGCAGCCAACTTGGGGGCCTGTCTGCACATTTGAAGATAGTAGATCACCCCTAGCCTCCCTCTTCCGCGTTAAATAATGCTAGTTCTTTACCGCCCCCTTCCCTTTTTGGGAGGTTTTCATTTTCCAAGCTCCTTAATCACCTTGGAATCTCTTCAAGCCACTGGTAAAATATCTGATCCGAGGAGGGAATCAACAAAGTCGTAAAAGCAGAATAAAGCAATCGTTTGATTGCTAAGTGAGAAACACTTGGGAGTACAATCGAAGCACCAAGTCATCCCTAGCTAGCCCATTTCTATGGTGTGGATGGTCTGCTGCCATTTCAGAGGTACCATGGGGGAAAGGTGGAGCTTTCCACCCTAATGCCATATTACCTGCTGCTGGAGACCTGTAGAAGTTTGCTGGATAATTGAACGACTGATAGTAGTTATCAGGAGCTGTGCACCAAGATAAGAGTAATCAAATTTCATGCTTCAGGGGCTCTGTGGCTTTAGCTGGCCACCTCAGGGGTCACAAAGAATTCCTTTCCCCACCTGACCACACTATCTTTCCCTACAAACAGTTCTGCACAATTGGTCAGTTGTGTTTTGTGCTTTTGTGTTCTGCTCCAAAGAGGCCCCCAGAGGAAATTCCTGGAGGCAAAGAAACCTGGGTAATACATCAGCTTGGGCCAGTTGATCTCATGAAAATGAATTCCTGTTATTCCCTTTCCCTCTCCTAAGAGGTAGTTGATTATTTATGTAATCCTAGTACCCAACATTTACATGGAGAGGTGGGGAGGGAGACCAGAACAAAGGCAGGGAAATAAAATGCAGAAAAGGAAAAAGAGGAGGAAGGAGGGGAAGGAAAAAGCACCCAAGAAGAAATCAAACCTCAGCTCAGACAGGAGGGCAGAGTGAGGGGTCAGCACCGCACCCAAGCTGCTTGGCGGGACGCAGCGGACTTCAGAACACACGGAGAGCAGCTGCTTGTCTATGCTGGGAGAGGTCATTAGGGAATTGAACCCTGGCTCAACAGCTCCCACAAAACCACTGCTGGTGACCCTGAACAAATAACGACCCCCATGAGGGACCTGGGACGAACTCCTCCTTCAAGGATTACTGCATGCTATGACCACTCAGTTTATGGACTCAGAGAGGTCAGAGCAGCGGGGGGTCTGCGTTTGTTAGCAGCTCAGACGGGAAGTAGCTGAGCGCCCCTCTCCTTCTTGGAGAACGGGAGACCTGCACTAAGGCCTGTTCTGTATTAGAATATCAAGGGCTGCAAGTAGGAGAGCCACTTCCCAAGTTGAGAAGCTTCCAGAAATGCTTTAGAGTATGAAAGTTTCTTGCTGAAAAGATGTCTCTTGAAGCAACACGTTTAGAAACAGGATGACTTATATTTCCGTTGCTGATTTTATTGTAAAATGATTTAAATTGAAGGAATTGTTGGTATAGATAACATTGGGCAGCCTTGAGCTTCAAGTGGAGAGCACAGAGCACCCACGATATGCACAGCATGGGTGTGGGGGCTGGCCCAGATGCCCCTGGCAGCTGTGTCCCATACCACCATCTCCCTTCTCTGACTTAGCAAAGATTTGGTGACCATTTATGGAGAAGCCAGTGCACTCCAGCTGTGCCATGAACACATAAGGGCAATGACAAGTTCCAAGTGCCAGGATTAAAGTTAGCACAAGATCTGTGAGTCAAGGTGGAAGAACTGCTCCAGATAGAAGGAATGTGGTGGACAAAGGCAAGGAGAAGCAAGACTTTCTGATTTGAAGGACTGCATCACGGGAGCAGGGTGGTCAGGCTAAAGGTGGGCAAGAGTTATGGAGGAGCTAGTGTTTCTTGTTAAAGGAGAGACAGTAGAAAGTCATTGGAGGCACCAAGACACTTACAGAAATAACCTTCAGATCCTAGCCCCCTTTATTTCCTCTTTTCAAATCATGTGACCCTACAAGGGCTCCTTGTCCTGGCTGCACAAAGCTGTGAGTGTATATCCACGTGAGAACACAGACCACACATGGGCTGAGGCTGAGAGAATGCATCTGTCTACCCCTTTGCCAAAGCCCAGCCAAATGCAGAGTCAGAACTGGGATGCGTTTGATACTAGTGGAGAATGGGATAGAGTCAGGGCCATGAAAGAGGAGCTCACTCCGTTCAGAAGACAATAGTTACTGTTTATTGCATTATTATCACATGCTAGTCACTTCACTAAGTGATTTGCAAAAATAATCTCATTTAACCCTCACAAAAACCATGACAATGGACGTAGAAGCTCTCCAAGGTTATACATGAGGAAGTCCAAATGGGCTAAATAATAAGTCCAATATCACACAGCTAGCTGGTTTCCAAATCAGGAGGGGATTTGGAGCTTGTCTGATTATGGCCCATACTTGACCAGGGTCCCACTCTGCCATGTGATTTAGAGCCCTGGATGACACCACCAGGGCATTCTTGACTTTTCTTCTCAAAGACAGTCTAGATCTGCACAGTCCTATACAGTAGCCACTGTCCACATGTGGTAACTGGGCACGAGAAAGATGGCCAGTGCACTGAGATGCGCTCTCAGTGTAAAATACACTCTGATTGCAAAGATAGTACCAAAAAAATGTAAGCTATCTCATTAGTAAATTCATGTTGTTAAAATTATAATATCATGGATATACCATGTTAAATAACTTACTAAGACTAATTTCACCTATTTACTTTAGAAAAATTGGAATCACACATGAATCTCACATTATACTTCTATGTACTGCAGCAGTGCTCTGTGCTCCAGTTCCCTGGCCACCCGTGGGGAAAGGGCAGGCCAGCAGCTCTTTTCCATGGACGGTCAGAGCAGCCCTCCCCAAACAGCCTGAAGATGCCTATGGAAAGGAGTATCCTCTGCCTCCACACCACGGAGCAGTGTTTCCATTTAAGTGGAAACTCATCAGAGGCTCCCCCTTGCTGTCCTGGAGGGGAGAGAGAAGACAGTATTCTGTGTTCATTAGTTAATATTTGCAAAGTGCTTTGAAGATGAAATGCGCTACATAAATGCTAATAATAGCCAGTACTTCTGTATTCCTGTGGGCCTTTCATCTGGAGATTTCAAAGTCCCCGTCACAGGCAGGCATTATTGTTCTATTACTTTAACATTAATTGTGCCTCATTGGGGTGCTGGATCATTATCTTCCTTGCTACCAGGCCTGACAGAGGCTGGGGACGGAGAGAGTGGCACGTGGTCTGGGTCAGGGAAGAGCAGCAGCCATCAGCTGGAGAGATCCCTCCTTGCACCCAGCCAGGTCTCAGGTAAAGTCACGTCAGAGGGCTGGACTTACACATACACAGAAAAGGACCCTGAAAACTCACACTAACCAGCTTCTTCCTTGGTGCTCTCTCTGCTTTCCCCGCAAGGTTTTCACAGAGCAGAGCACAACCAAGCACTCAGGAAGTGCTCACTGGTTGACCGAGCTGTTTATGGAGGTGTCTGTCACAAACTGTTAGCCTTGGTGGCCCATGAGACAGCCTGACTTAAATACGGTGTTCGGTCCAATCCAGACCAACCTTTGCTTGGACACCTACCATTTCCTGCAGCCTACAGCAGGCTGACATGAGGGAAGTGACATCTGACGCTGTGCTTAATCAAGCAGAGGGAGAAAGCCTGCAAAAATAGAAAGAGGGCAGGCTCTGTGCTCCACTCCTCAAATCTTGGCCTCAGCCCAGCCTCAGGTGTGAAGTACTTCAAGGCCCTGAGGAATGCCAGAGCCAAGGCCACTCAGGGCCTCTCCAGCAGACGTCCCCACCCCCTGCCTGCTAAGTGTGAAAGACCAAAAAGTAGGGTTGCCCACCAGGCGCAAAGCCACAGTGTGACATCCCCTCTGAGGAGAAATTCCTTTATGCTAATTAAAGCCACCAGGAAGTCAGACAGTGTGAGATGACACAGCTGGATTCCCCACTGCTCAGGAAGAACTGCTGGAGATGCCTAATCTCTCACCAAGTGAGAAAATGAGCGAAGGGGGGAGACAGAGCACAGGGACACAAAAGAGCACAGGAGTGACAAGCACTCCGCCACCAGGCGGGGGCTGGGCGGGTGTACGCAAAGCTTTTATAAAAGGGAATAAAATGTGTCATTTCAGACTGGATAAGTTGAACATTACTAATTAAGAAATTACTTAATTATGGAGAAGAAAATAAAATGAAGGTATTTTGCCCTTGAAAGGAAAAAAAATTCTTTGATTTGCTAAATCAAGGAAATGATTAGATTCAAACATTAAATAATTGGAATTGGCTCCAACAAAAACACTAGATGTGAGCACCACACAGCCCTCCCAAGAAGCCGTGCCTTTCCCCACAAACACTGTCTTCCATGCTTTCTTCCTGTAAATGAGCCTTGCCCAGAAGGGACTGAATACCCTCAACCCTTAGAGTAGGGCAGAAAACAAGACTTGCCTGCACACTGTCTCACACTAAGGAAATCTATCCATAATGTCTTATTCATCGTTCCTCAACTGTTTTTAATTCCTGCCCACCAAGTGTGGGCTTTCCCCAAGGTTCAATCAATTGCTTTCTTCTCACTCACAATTCTTCAGCTAGTAGATTACAAATCCTTATCTGTCGGCCCACTAACCCAGGCATCAGTGTTAATGCCCTCTCTGTCCTTTCCCCCAGCCCCCTCAGGACTTCATTCTGCAGCCAGAAGTACCCATTACAGACCAGGGTAACCAGCATCCAGCCCACCTGCCTTCATGTTGGAGATACACAATTCCAGTGCCCTAGCATTCTTTATAAAATCCAGATAAGGAAAGATCTTTTGCATTTTTTTATCTTAACACTGACCTTATTCCCAGACCTCTCCTTTATATTGATAATCCCTTTTTTC
The DNA here is from genome assembly GCA_003697995.1 of Taxidea taxus jeffersonii. Classification (NCBI taxonomy): domain Eukaryota; kingdom Metazoa; phylum Chordata; class Mammalia; order Carnivora; family Mustelidae; genus Taxidea; species Taxidea taxus. The sequence continues at coordinate 72,970 of RCUC01136350.1, forward strand.
TCTAGCTGAGCCCTACCTGTCTCAGCTGCATCTATCATATATTCATAAATCACTTCAAAAGTCAACATCACTCTCATGGCCACTCCCTTCTTCTCAGCCAACAGTGTTTTTTCTTAAACCATTAGACTTGGTTTTAAAGAACTTGAAAATATCCTAAACCTTTCATTTTTTCAGGTTGAAAACCATAGCCTGCCTTACTTTATGTCTTTACCATTTCTTCATATGCAATCAGCCACAAAGATCTGTCAATTCTTTCTTTAAGGGATAATATCCTATACCTGTTTTGCATTTAAAACTTTTTTTAAAGATTTTATTTATTTATTTCACAGACAGAGATCACAAGTAGGCAGAGAGGCAGGCAGAGAGGGAGAGGAGAGCAGGCCCCCTGCTGAGCAAAGAGCCCGATGTGGGGCTTGATCCCAGGACCCTGGGATCATGACCTGAGCTGAAGGCAGAGGCTTTAACCCACTGAGCCACCCAGGTGCCTCGCATTTAAAACTTTTAAACCTTTCCCATACATTCATCTTATTTGGACTTGGGAAACTGATGAAGTACACAGGCAAAATACCCTTCCTACTTTTTGTTTTTAAGGAGAAAAATGGGGGCCCATCTGACATCCTTTTCCTGAGAAGCCTTGATATCACTTCCTTGAACCCTGAAGACTAGTTTTGTGCTTCCTCTAACCTATGTATTCTTCCATACTTTCTCTGTCACTAACATTAGGTGTTGGTTAGATGTGAGCAATACCGCCTCCTCATTGTTCAGCAGAGCGCCTGAAAGATGGAAAACATACACTCAATTATTCCCCAATGAGTCATATGCATGCATGAAAATAAATGACTTGGCAATTGTACTACCGGGTATTTACCCAAAAGATATAGTTGTAGTGAAAAGAGGGGCCATATGCACTGCAATGTTCATAGCAGCCATGTCCACAATAGCCAAACTGTGAAAAGAGCAGAGATGCCCTTTAACAGATGATTGGAGAAAGAAGATGTGGTCCATATATACAATGACATATTACTCAGCCATCAGAAAGGGTGAATACCCAACGTTTGTATCAACATGGACGGGACTGGAAGAGATTATGCTGAATGAAATAAGTCAGGCAGAGAGAGTCAATTATATGGTTTCACTTTCTTGTAGAGCATAAGGAATAACATGGAGGACATTAAGAGAAAGAAAGGAAAAGTGAATTGGGGAAAATCAGAGGGGGAGATGAACCATGAGAGACTGTGAACTCCAAGAAACAAACTGAGGGTTTTAGAGGGGAGGGGGGTGGGGAGATGAGTGAGACTGGTGGTGGGTATTAAGGAGGGCATGTATTGCATGGAGCACTGGGTGTGATGCATAAACAATGAATCTTGGAACATTGCATCAAAAACAAATGATGTACTATATGGTGACTAACGTAACATACTACTACTAATAATAAAGGAAATAAATGAATGAAGTCATATTCCTAAGGTCACACAGCTAGTAAACGGTAGAGCCAAAGGCAAGCCCTAGCTCTACATTCTGCCGTGTTGCTGACCAGTCCCCTTGGCAGATGTTTCCAGAGCATTGTCAGATGAATTGCTAGAGCACATTTTATCATCACAGATCATATCATAATACAAAAAGTCTTCACTTGCTTCCAATTATCCAATGGTAAAGTCTATCAATGTATCAAACTAATCCTCACGAACTTTTCAGCAATATTAAGGAATCCTGGAGTCAAAGGAAGTCATAGAGAGCATAAGAACAACTTCCTTCCGAAAGTAAGACTATCTTCTGGGGCATACTTTTCCCAGTGTCCAAAGAGAAGAAGAGCCTGGCATTGCCCCCTGGACTTCAGGAGCAAAGCTTCATCTCCTATGGTTCACCAACACAGGCCACACTCTGACCTGCACAACTCCTTGCTGCCTGCCACCAGCTTAGCACACATTTCCACACTCTTCTCCAATCCTACCTATCATTTGGGGTCTAGCTCAGGGTTCATCTTCAGAAAGTCTTTTGCTGGTATCCAGAGAACATCATACACCAGCATCCCTTCTTGCAATCTTTTAAGATCTATTTATCACCACGTTCACACATAAGCCATATATTTTAGTTAGTCCTCATAAATGTTTGTGACTTAAGTGGCAGCTAAGTTGTAAAAAAAATTTGGATCCTGTCTCCTTCTCCGACACCCAGGAAATAAATCATCAAATATGTAATAAGCACCCGTGTGGAAACTCCATGTGCTGGGTGGGTACCTTCACACACATTTTGTAAATATGTCATTTAACCAAGCTTTAGAGAGTAAGATGATTACATTACCAGATAGAGAAGCTGAGCTTGTGAGAGACAAAGTGATATTCCAAAGATCAAAGACTGAATTAGATGACACAGCTGTGATGCTAATGCAGGTACCCCGATTCACAATCGAGGATTTATATTATTTTGCTGGGGCCTGCCATAATAAAATACCATAGACTGAGTAACTTAAACAACAGAGATTTATTTCCTTACAGTTCTGGAAGCTAGAAGTCCAAACAAAGGTTTGTTTTCTTCTGAGGTCTCTCTCATTGGCTTGAGGACAGCCGTCTTCTCCCTGTGGCCTCACAGCCTTTTCTGTGTGTGTGTCCCTCATGTTTCTCCCTCTTCTTATAAGGACATCAGTTAGATTAGAGGCCTGTTTAAAATCTTGTTTTAATTTACCTACCTCCTTAGAGGTCCTATATCTAAATTCAGTCACATTCTGAGGTATTAGAGTTTAGGGCTTCAACATATGACTTTTGGAGGGAATACAGTCTGCTTGTAAGAGTATTCTTACTACATGTTGTACATAATTGCTCTCTATATACAATAAATACCAGCTGAGCATAGTTGAGAAGCTGTTCTATTAATTTTGGGGAGGAAATGTCATTCTCACATTTGTGATTGCTCTATTTTTTTGTTTGTTTTCATCTTTTTTTCTCAAGCTTAAAGTGACCATAGACATTTTCCTAAGTTCCAGATTCAAAAGAAGTAAGGATACTTTTTTTTTTAAGTAAAACAAAAAAAGTCCAACAAAATCCTGCTGTACGATCACAACCAAGTTTCGCTCTATCACCTCCGCTTTCTTCTGTCTTGGTCTTTATTTGTCCCTGGACTCTGTTTCCAGGGTAGTGAGAAGAGCATCTTGTGTTTGCTTGCTCTAGGGGATTGCTTAGAGAAGGGAGATTCTTGTGAAATTCCAGAATCAACTAAAAAGTTTCAGGAGTCTGGAGTTCAGGGCAAATAAGGTATTATTAAGCGTAACTGTATTCTAACACGAGGTACAAGCCTGAGAGAGTGATTAGTACTGTACCCAAAACCAGAGGTGCTCAGTCACTGTGCTAAATGAGGGGAACTGAGTAGGGTTACTGCTGTGGGGAGGGAGAGAGCCGTTCCTGGAAATGTGTGGGCTGGGCTTCCAGGAGAGCTGTACTGGGCAGAGCAGAGCTGATTTGCCACTTTCTGCAGTTACATTTGTTGCAATAACCAGCTGCCAAATAACCTGATCCAGGGGACAAGATGTGAGAACCATTGATCCTTCCAGGTGCAATGGAGTGAGGTGCAGTGGGTTATTGCAAATGTGTTCACAGCAAGGTGAGGAGGCCCTATAGAGGGACCAGACATCTGCTTAGAGAAGGGGAAAAAAAGTGGATAATGTTGAGAGGCAGAGAAAGGCAGAGCCAGGGCTCTTGATAGACAGAGAAGCCAGACACTCCCACAGGCTTCAAAGTCCCTGATCAGTCTCTGCTTTGCTCTATTTAGGGCACTGAAAGTCCTTGCAGGGGACCTGGGAGTGGTTAACACAGCAAGTCATTTGCTTTGGTTTGGATTCTCCTAGAAGCAGATGCTGAGATAAGGTTGTAAGGACAGATTGTTTATTTGGGAGGTAAAGGAAAATACCTGTTGGGGAGAGAACCTTGAGACAAGGAAAGGAAGGCAACTACTGTCAGTCCATTGGGCTTCAGCCCATATGGGGAATTTGGGGGCCAGTGTAAAACCCCCACCTCAGTTATGCCACTGAAGACAGGGCAGAGCAATGGTGATGTGCACACACCAACAGCTACCATCCTCCGGGGATGGCTGCCCTGGGAGGCAGGTAGGGGCACAATACCTCCCAGCCCTTCTGACCTGCCTCCTGGTGAGAGAGTGGGCTCCAGCAGTGAAAGGGTGGTCTTCATATTTAGGTGGAGACATCCAGATGCTGGCAGTAGGAATTCAGAGGACACAAGTGGGATGCACACAGCATCTGGAGGGTAAAGAAATACTTGGGAACAGCATCCTTCTAAAAAATGAATGGGTCAACCAGGAAATTAAAGAAGAATTGAAAAAAACCATGGAAACAAATGATAATGAAAACACAACGGTCCAAAATCTGTGGGACACAGCAAAGGCAGTCCTGAGAGGAAAATATATAGCTATACAAGCCTATCTCAAGAAACAGGAAAGGTCTCAAATACACAACCTAACCCTACACCTTAAGGAACTCGAGAGAGAACAACAAAGAAAGCCTAAACCCAGCAGGAGAAAAGAAATAATAAAGATCAAAGCAGAAATCAATGAAATAGAAACCAAAAAAACAATAGAACAAATCAATGAAACTAGGAGCTGGTTCTTTGAAAGAATTAATAAGATTGATAAACCCCTGGCCAGACTTATCCAAAAGAAAAGAGAAAGGACCCAAATAAATAAAATCATGAATGAAAGAGGAGAGATCACAACCAACACCAAAGAAATACAAACAATCATAAGAACATATTATGA